>CASHTH010001764.1:0-32788 GCA_030341885.1 Geodia barretti
TGACTCTGTGTAGCTACACGACTGTGGGCCGTAGTGGCTCAGTATATAGGGCACTCTGACATTTTTTACACCAGACACTCTGAGAGCAAAAAGCAAAATTTCCCATGTCCTAAACTCTCGCTCTATGACCATCGCTTATGAACAGTGAAGTGCACTAATGTTGATGTCGTAAATCGCACACACGTCGACAGCTAACTAATACCACTTCTCGCGCCCACGCCCATAAAGGACTGATTCCACTTTTGCTGATAAAGATATCCGACTTTGGTCCTGTCTGAGACGTGTTTCTAGAGAAACTACTATAGAGAGGGAGTGGATGGAGAGATGGAGAAACTCCCTGTCAAGTGGATGGCCCAGAGAGTCTCAGCGATGGACACTTCTCTGAGAAAAGTGATGTGGTAGGCACTTTGTGTTTGTGTACATGAAGCAAGACTCACTCCCTAAAACAAACAGTGGTCGTATGGGGTCACTATGTGGGAGGTGTTCAGTGGGGGTAAGTCCCCCTATCCCGGGACTAATCCCGTCACTCTGGTGCAGATGTTGGAGAAAGGAGAGAGATTGCCAAAGCCATACAACTCTGCATGTTCAGACGAAATGTATGTACTTGCTTTGGAGGAGGCTGAGTATGGGTAATTATTTTTCTCCTAATAATTATTATGTAGTTACACGATGATGCTCACTTGCTGGGAGGCTGTGCCAGACGAGAGGCCTTCTTTCAAGACATTGTACAATAATGCCTCAAAGATTATTGGGGGAATAGCTGGTTATTTGGAAATTGGATTTAACCCCTTCACTGCAGTCACGTCATGCGGAGAAGATGGAGGAAGGGCAACTACTGAGAGTAGTGTCATGCAGGAGGGGAGGAAGGAATAGTAACAGTGAACCGTTGCACTTCTTTTGACTCAGTTAGCTATAAAAATAACTCGCCAAATACAGAGTACCTAGTGGCTTGTGCAATACACAGATTGCTTTTGTCCACCTAGTCATTACGCAATATGAACTGAAAATCACTATTATAGCTGCATGTGGTAGATATTTCTACACTTGTACACAATTGATGTTTTGTCTATAAAAAAAACTGCTGTGTAGCTACTTAAGATGTTTTCATTTCATGCTTGTGTAGCTAAACACACAAAAGTATTTTTGCTACGCTATTCAAAACCATGTCACAAACATGCATTGGAACTCCTCTATAAATCTAGACCCCAACTGGGACATAGTGTTGATGATAGAGATGTGGTGTCTTTATTTGATATTACATGCATTATTGGGGAGAGAAAAGATGTCCTTATATATATATGTAAGAAAAGTGTCCTGATTTAATGGGTGTCATTTTATATAGCTACACCATTGTGGAATACGCAAGGACTGCAAGAAGCTTCTGCCTCTTTTAGTAACATTAACTGTCTTGCCTTAGTGATGTGGTGGCCTTGCCTCCCCAAATCAGTTGTCATCAGTTGATGCATGATCCAAAACAATCAGTTTTGAAGATATATATAACACCGTGAAAACACATGTTCTACTTGATGGAAAACAACAAATAGCTAGCTAGCTACTTCAATCTGGTTGGTTGCCAGTGGAGCTAGACCCAGAAAATAGCCTACCAATATCCCACGTATTACCTACTTCACAAACATCACTGCATGGTGAAGAATCCTCAAACCCTGTTTACATTTTGTAAGAGTGAAGTGTAATTAGCCCTTGGCGCCCATGGGCAGCGAGCCCACTGCTTTTCTGGCACTACGGACTACGAGGCCGCCAATGAGTGTCACCATCGGTTTCAGAACAAAATAAAGGTGGCAATTTTCCTGAAACGACTGCGTTCCAGAGATATGGCATGAAACTGCGTAGGCGAGTGCGATCGCACACGCGCCCCCGCTGGCTGACTACGCTGGCGCGCACGCGTCTTGGTCAGTGTTTTGCCGGGGCATGCGTAGTCTTGTGTCCAGACACTTGGCGCTGGCGGGCGGGAGCGAGCCAACCTAGTCGTTCGTTCGAGCTATAATGATAATTATACGTACCGTCCGTGTAAGTGCGCATGCGCGGCTTGGTTACGCGCTTCTGCATTTACACACACTAGAGCTCCAAGTGTATATTGAGTCAAGCAGGCTTGCTCCACAGGCTCCGTCCATCTGTCAAAAAGTCACGTGTGTGCGTGCATGCGCGTTAGTATTATGATTAAGTGCAAAAATCTTTTCTTCAAAATGAAGGGGATAGCTATAGGGATGGCTTGAAGCACCAAAAAGGAAATTACACAGCAAAGATGCACAAAGCTACATGACACCATCCATAATATTATCTTTGTTCGATATTAAACTTTGCTCATAGACAATAAAACAAAGATATATGGATGGTGTCATGTATATAGCTTTGTGCACCTTTACTGTGTAATGACCCCTTGTTTCTTCCTTTTTATTTTGAAGTGCACTTTTTCCACTATTAACAGCTTATGACAACACTGCATTTTATTGTTACAGTCACTCTGATGTTCATAGGTAGCTATGTTGTAGATAGGCTACCATCGACAAACTCTAACTGTTGAAAGCAGTAGATAATGGGCTGCTAGTGCCTGAAGCAGGGGCTAGATACCATTCACCTCAGTTGCAAAACAATTTGCTCAGACTTTTGTGTGTTTACACATTCGTGATATGAAAACATCTGACGTTTTTATAGGCAAAACATGATCCATTGTGCAGCTACAAGTGTAGAAATGACTACCACATGCAGCTAGCTATAATTTATAGTATATTATATCTTGTGTAATTACTACGTGGACAAATCTATAATAAAAAAAACTTTGTCTGTCTACACAATCATGACATGACAAATGTCAGCAGTTTTTATAGGCAAAACATCAATTGTGTGTGTACAAGAGTAGAAACAAGTGGAAAAATCATTTCTTCAAAATGAAGGGGGATATAGGGATGGTTTGAAGCACCAAAAAGGAAGAAACAAGGGGTCATTACACAGCAAAGATGCACAAAGCTTCATGACACCATCCCTATATCTTTGTCTCATATTAAACTTTGCTTATGAACAATAAAACAAAGATATAGGGATGGTGTCATGTAGCTTTGTGCATCTTTGCTGTGTAATGACCCCTTGTTTCTTCCTTTTTGGTGCTTCAAACCATCCCTATATCCCCCTTCATTTTGAAGAAATGATTTTTCCACTTGTTTCCACTATTTTTAACGGCTTATGACAACACTGTATTTGCAGTCACTCAGATGTTCATGGGTAGCTATGTTGTAGAGATAACTGTAGCTAATGGGCTGCTATATATACCTGAAGCAGGGTGTATAATGCGCAGTGTCTCCAACAAGGACACAATTAGGTTGTGGCTGTAGTGGCGGTTTCATGGGCAGGCTTCAGTAATCAGACTACAATGATAGCTATAACCCGAGGGACAAAGAATAAAGGCTCATTTGTACGCCAGGTGAAGCTCGCGTAACACGGAGCAGTTGCTCCTCGTGCAAATCAACAGCAAAACGCAAGCTAGCCAGTTAGAAATGTGTATACTGACATACAGAAGGCACTGGAGGAGAGACGAGTTCCTCCGCGGGCATCGTGACTTAGTCTGGTTTACGTGCGTGCGCGCGCACCGCATTTGAAACGCCCCCTCCTCTGCGCATGCGGCTCACTGATGCTGAGTTGGCAGCAAATGGCGTTGTTCAGTGACTACCGAGGAAGAGCTCAACGATCTACCGTAGTGACTTGCAGCAAGAAAGAAACGATCTCCCTTCATACGCTTGATATCCGTGCACACCTCCTGCAAATTGGGAGACGTTCTGTAAAAAAATCAACGCTTCAACTTTATTCGGTAAAGAGATGGCGGGTTTACTGAAGAAGAAACCGGAAGATGAAGAATATGATGATGATGACGCGAAATCGCGTAAGAGCGAATTCCCTCGTGGAGAACTGAGGGCACGTAGGAAGTCTTGGGGCATATGTATAGCTAGTATTGGCATCTAGACTGTTGCTAGTGATTTTGAAGCCATAGTGAGTCGTGAGATTTCACTCGTGTCATCCCTATATAGAGCGTCTACCGACGCTCTAATAACTACCACATGCAGCTATAATTATAGACTCTACGCGACTTTCAATTAATCTTGCGTAATTATTTCACAAGCCACTAGGTACTCTATATTTGGAGAGTTATTTTAACTGAGTCAAAAGAAGTGCAATGGTTACTATTCTTTCCTCCTCTAATGGATGACACCACTCTCAGTAGTTGCCCTTCCTCCATCTTCTCCGCATGATGTTTCTGCAGTGAAGGGGTTAAGTGGGCAGTGTATAGCAAGTACATTGGAAGCCACTATGTCTCTTGCTTTAGTTTCTGTCACTGCAACAACTTTTGTAGTGGTTGTGTACGTGCTGTGAATCGGTTCTTTCGTGGAGGTTACCAAAGGCTCCCAGACGCAGCACCACTGATGGTGATGTAAATGACTTGTAGTGGATTAGCCGCATACGAAGACTATAAGTGTTGACTGTTTTAACATCGCACTGTGTTGTACTATGTATTCTAAAGTAAAAGTAGAAAGTAAAATATAAATTTTTGACAAACTAATGTCCCACTGGAATTATTGTGGTGTGTAAAAGAGCAGTGCAACCAGTTGTAACGGTGCAGGTCTTAGTAGTCCAGTAAGCCGGTTTACTCAGAAGTAATTTCAAACACTTGCATTATACAGTGGAACCTCCGATAGGGGACCCTCCAAGTATTATTTGACCTCATAGATAAGGATGACCTCTCTACAAGGAACAAAATCGTTGGCTCCATAGTGTCCCTTGTTAAGAGATTCCACTGTATACCATTGTCAATAAAAGCTTGAAAAGATTATAATTCTACGTACTCCCTCCTAAAAGTAGTCTGTACGTACATACAGTACCTGTCGGGAAGCTAAAGGAGCTGATACAGAAGCAGACTGACCTGGACCCTCGCTACCAGGAGCTGTTCTTTGAGAACCTTCCCTACAAACCAGCGCACCCTGAACCTGCTGCCAAACTGGGATACATTCACGAGCGAGGGTAGATTTTAACAATCAGAGGCAATGTTTGCACCTTATTCTCCATTTGAGAGCTGTTGTCTTATTCTGTATGCATCCCGAAAAACACATCCAGCCAAACTACATGATCTAAGCCAAAAATGTTTCTTTAGTCCTGCCACAAAAATGAATTCTGCTTATAGAGATAAGATCACAAGTTGCTATACAGTGGAACCTCTGATAAGGGATACTCGAGAAAGAGATGACCTCTCTACAAGGACAAATCATTGGTCCAATAGTGTCCCTTGTTCGGAGGTGTACCACTACCGTATATTATATTGATAATACTGGCTTATGCCTACTGTTCAGAATAGCATTTAACAAGGTGGTGGAGTCTCCAGCAAGATTATGGTGAGTTAGGGTGTCTGAGAGGGTAAGGTGACACCAGTATATACTATAGGCTAGGCTAAGTGCTTGTCGTGGAATGTAATTAGCTACCACAAGGGTGACCTTTCCTGAGTATCTGACCCTGATGGCAGAACTACGTACCTAACGCTAAAAGGACTGCACTGAAACACAGGCTTGTTAATTAATTTTCATGGCTGCTGCCTTTGGCTCTCGCTGATCCACGGCTCTGCGAAACTAATGCTGCAGCGCCGTCGCATTTTTGCGCATGCGCACTTACTCCATGCGCAGATCTGACGCTCCAAGTCCAAGCTGCAGTATTCGCTTGGCTACTGACAAACCGTCCGCGTCTCTCTGCGTGCATTTGAGCATGCAGCATTACTCAATCATGCGAGGCTACAACTCCCTGGTCTTATTATGGAAGAACACCCAAACAGCAGCAAGCTCTATTTCAATGTAGGTAACTGATTGGTGCCCTAACTAAAACCATCATGAATATTGACTGCACATATTCATACCACCAAGGACTGCACCACCAACACCTGCAGCAAATCCTTGAAAGTATAGCTAGCTACAAACACCTCGTCTTAGCACACGAATCTGATACAAAATTGTTGGATGGTATAAAATAATTCCACATATTCTCTATAATCTCTAAAACTTGCTACAACCATATCTGCTGTGTTCTAAACACTAAAAACTTCAATGTTGGTGACTCTGAAGATCAGTGTGTCATTCACTAAGTATTCCTTACTCTCTTCAGGCTTGTAGAGATCAGAGTGGGAGATGAATTGCGGATATCCCCACCCATTATCTCTTATGTCACCCTCAGTCACCCTTTCAAAATGTCTGGGATCAGTGTACTGATCAACAATCACCTTCTTACATGATTCTCCTCCCTTTCTCTGGTTGATCAGTTCAACTGTGATTGCTCCTTTAAATGGCCACTTGAGACGAGAATCGAATTCTCCTTTCATCATGTAAATGGCTACACCAACGTAGGTACTGCTATCGCCTTCAGCCCATCCATTCGGAGATACTCCGAGGCATAACTTGTAGCCACCAAAATGAGTGTAAAAGGCATTGCTGCGCCAAACTGTGCCACCACTTCTGAACCGTTCAAAATTATTCATTGGCAATTCCAGAGGTGAGAGGAAAGGTGAAATTTGGGCAACGACAAGCTGTAAATTGCCTACATCGGCTTTTAGCCTTTTGCATTCACTTGCTATCATTTCAAGATGTTCGTCCTTACTGGTGTCAAGGTGTCGTTGCACCAAATCTCGCTTCAGTTTTACCTTGCACCCAGCAAAGGAAAACTTGCATGGAACCTTTGCCTTAGGGCATTCCTCTTCCATATGACGTTGAAGAAACCTACGTTCGATTTTCTCTTCAACCGAGCACTCATAACGGCAAACAAGCGGAAAACGTTGACATATTGGCCAGTGATTGTTAACGATCGCTTTGTGGGTTGATACTTTATCGCAATATACACAGGAAAATGGCCGGTTTTCACAATCTTTAGATCGATGACTTTTGCGATTGCATCGTTGGACGCGTTTACCGCAGTTTAGATCGCATAACACCTGTACGAAATCGCAGTTTCCCTCAGTCGACCCTAATTTCAAATGGCCTTCAAGCTCCACTAACATACCCTTCCATTTGCAACCCGCCAACTTATTCGTGCAACGAACCTTTAGTTGCTCCACTCTGCGTTTTAAATCAGCATCTTCCACCACTACTAGTGGAGCTTTATTGCAAAAACGACAGGGTTTACCGGCGGCCTGATGTTGCTGAGAGACGGCGCGGGAGAGATTTTCCCAGCAGCAAGAAGTCTGGACTGGATCTAGCAATAATTCACTGGTAACAGGACAGAAGAACTCTGCTGGGGGCTTTTCTATGAAATCAAGTTTGCCATCATCCCTCTCAGAAAAAAGAGGCGTATCAACCTATGTGCGATGCGCATGCGCAGGTGTAGTGGGGCAGCGGATGCCCAGTGGTGGTAAAGTTAGTCATTACACATAATTATACTACTTCGTGTATAGCTATAACAGTAAAAAAGTGGCCATGCAAAATTGTTCTTTCAGGGTGTTTGTGTTTTAAATTGGCCGTGAGAGATCAATCGAATCAATCCTCTGGACAAGAATGTGATGATCTCCTACAGCAAAGCCTGTCACCCACAAGTTGTTGGCAGGATTGGCAGGATCAACAATACGTGGACGTGATGGTAGAAGATCCTTGTAGTCAGATCTCTTGTAGAAATCTCCTGGTCTGTCTGCCCAGTATACACTTGTGTGCAGAAATTTATAATACAAGACGAAACTTTGACATAATTATTAGACTTACTCTTTTCTCTCGTCTTTCACAAGAGCCTTTAAAGCTTGAGTGATGCTGTATATTTATTGCTAGTGTTTCAAGAAACTGACACTACAGCATCTGACTTATACCTTTGTGCATTACGCTTGTCGGAGGTCTCATAAGCCCTCACAACCAGCAGCGACAGCAGGTATGACTTTGGTTTTCCCTCCTTGCGTGCTTCCCCACACTCTGTTTCTCCAGGCCTTAGCTCTACGAATGTACTCTTCACAACCTGGAATAATTGGCACCACCAATAAACTATGACGCTACCCTTACAGATAATTCTTACTTGATCTTGCCTCTTGAAAAACTCTCTCTGCCACTTTGAAGCACAAACACTGTAACTGTTCATAAGTAGTTAATAGCTACACTGTAGATGACATGCAACGGTTGAGCTACCTCTTGCGTTCTGCATGTGGAACTTCTCCTCAGAAACTTGTAGAAATCTTCCGGAAGATTCCAGTAAGGGCTAACCAACAAATCAACTTCAATGAGTATCCCTCTGGATATTTTGTAAGAAAACTGCAAGGAGTAAAATTCTGCCCTTTCACCACGGTAGTTCAACTGCACGCCGGGAAAATGCTGTATGAATGCCTTCAGCTGTGATATCCAGTGCTTGAACAGAGTCGGAGACCTTAACACATCCATTCCAGTAAAACCTACATTATACTTCACCATATTCTGCAACAACAGTCAGATGCAAAGCTTTACCTCGAGAGTATACCACCAAGTCAATGTCATAATGACCATGGACAACTGTTCCATCTCCAAGAGAGCCTGCCTCAAGTATCTCACTGACATTGAAGCCTTTAAAGGCCTACAGGACATACAAGTTACATGTTATTATAGCTTCAGCTATAGGCTGATTATACTTTCTGTATATTCCCCCTGCCCCTCAATCATCTGACCTGAATGTGTTTCACAATCCTGTCAACAGCCTGCTTTGCCATAGCAATAGTGGGGTCACCTTCAATAGCAGCCATGAGGACTATTTCCCTGTCAGACTATTGTTTACAACAGCAATAGCAACCCTTTATAGTTTTGCCTGTAAGGTAGTTCCCCAAGGTGATCCCCTACACTTTCCTGGCAGCTCAGTCAAACATTCCTTTGGTACCTAGTGAACTGTACCAGTTCCTGTTAGCTACCATTTTCTTGTCAAGGTGTTGTTTACAACGGCAAATAGCTAAACTTTTATAGTTTTGCCTGTAAGGTAGTTCCCCCGGGGAATCCCCTACACTTTCCTGGCAGCTCGGTCAAACATTCCTTTGGTACCTAGTGAATTCATCAATATTGTGCCAGTTCCTGTTAGCTACCATTATTCATTAGCTCCACTGAAATAGCATGTCTAAAGAGAACTGAGTATACATGAATCTACCAGTGACAATTTCAAACGGGGTGCATGGCTGCACTTTTACACTGTATTAGGGATGTTTGACGGACAAGTGCAGGGGAGTATAGCTAACAGGAAACTGCCCGGGAAAATCTATCCCCATGTCTCATTTGGCTGTCCAGTTAAGTATCGCCCTGTGGTTCATTCCATCAAAGATATTCTCTCTGATTAGAGATTTACACTGGAAAGCGATTATGGACATATTATACTGACATATTATTCGGAGCTGTATAATGTGAAAGTTACATTCTTATAGCTAAGTATGAGCATAACTAGCACTACAAGTAGCTATGTTTTTAGTAGTTCCCTAGCATATAACAGTGTTCTCTGGTGTTATTCCGACTCAATAGTTGACCCGGGAGAGGTCAATAGTGTGGATTATGCCGACAAGCACTGAGGCATCTCCGATTCCACTCTCCCACACATTGTTGGCAGGATTAGCAGGATCAACGACACGAGGACGGGCTGGCAGGAGATTGCTGTACTCTGCCAACTTATAACAGTCCTCCCAATAGACACTGATCAAAGAAACAAGAAAGAGTAACTAATAGGGGGGTGTAAAATACTTACTCTAATAAAGGAGTCTTCACCAATGACATTAGTTCTGTAGTGACCCTATAAAAAAAGTAATATAATCTGCTCATAGATAGGGAACTAAAAACTTACTCTCTGGGTCCAGCTCCATAATACCGCCTGTTAGCAGTTTCATAGGCCTTCACAACCAGGAGAGACATCAGGTATGATGACGGTCTCCCAGGCTTGTCATCACCAAAATATTTATTCCTCCAGGCTTTAGCTCGGCGGATGTACTCTTTCGCCTTGAATCAATAAAAAAAATTGTTTAATTCTTAGACAGTAAAATTAAACTTTAATAATATACCTGACTATCCACTCTATTAAAAAATTCTATTTGCCATTTTGAGGCACAAACAGTGAATCTGAAAAGTTCAACATTGGTCAACAATCTCAGTCATAACATACGGGTTATAGCTACTATCACTCACATTTTACGCTTCTCTCTGGATAAAGGCACTAGGAACTGATAGAACTCTCTCGGATTGCTCCAGAAAGGACTGACTAATAGGTCTACACTCAGATTCACTCCTTGGTATGAACATTTGAATTGGACCGATCGATTGTTATAACCTGGTGTGTAGCTCGTAATTCCAAATTCCTTTTCTATAAACTCTTTCAGTTGCGAAGTCCAGTTGCCAAAGCCATTATATAAACGCACAGCTTCAGCAGTGATATCTGTGGAGAGGCAAGTAAATATCTGCAAATATGCTGCATTTCTGGAAGTTCTAGCTACAGCTAATTATAAGTAAAATTATGACACTACCGACCCCTCTGAGCTCTTAAGTTTCAAGAGTCTGAGGAGTCATATTTAGAAAACAGCGATACACTCAGAACATACATATTCCTACAAACTGACTACTAAATAGCTACCTGTGCTAGCGCTTACACGCTTATACATTACCTCTGGAATAAAGAACCAAGTCAATGTCATAGTGGCCTGGTACAACAGTACCATGTCCCAGAGACCCAGCTTTCACTATCTCACTAATGTTGAAGTTCCTGAAACGAGTCTGCAAACGGTTAATCCCAAGAAAAGTGTGACCCTGATAGACTTACTTCCAGTCGTGAAACAATCTGATGTACAGCTGCCTTTGGCTTGGTAAGGTCCTCTGTCAACAAAGGATGGACCTACAACACAGCAGCAATAGCAGAGAGAACCTACCCATTATCCTGTAGTTGGCCCCACTCCCTTTTTTATCAGCAAAACCCCTCAAATGTGCAGTTGTGACTTTAGACTAGAAATGCTGCCGCTTTTAAGGACTGGTCACAGAACAACTCAGTTGATTTCACTTAGCTAACTGCTGACTCTCTACCCAGAATGGGAGTTATTCCCCCAGAGCTTGAGTTAGCAGTAATCAGCAGTATTCATGCAACACTGATGTCATCTTTTCCCCAAGAGTGCTTCCCAATTTCATTAGAAATTATATTCATGGTTGTTACACACAGTGTTCATGCTAATTCATGTAGCTAACACTTTTATCTTCTAGCATTGTTAACCTTCGGCGCGCATGCGCAGCGAGGGTTACAGTAGTCGTTCTGTCCGTCTGTCTGTGTGTCCGCGTGAGTTCTAGCACTACAGGCTACGAGGCGGCCAATGAGTGGCACCAACGGGTTGTGAACGACGAGAAGATTGATACCAATGTGGCGATTTTCCAGAAACGACTGCGTTCCAGAGATATGGCGTGAAAACAAGCGAAAAAGCTTACGCGAGCGATTCATCGCGCACGCGCGTATGTGGGTGTATCGTTTTGCCTGAGCATCAGACGCGAGCGATCCATCGCGCACGCGCGTATGTCGTTTGCCGGAGCATGCGCATCTGCTAGATTCCGCGTGGTTATTTTAGTTGACCTTGGACGGACGAGCAAGAGTTTCTCTCCTCAGTCATTGTTGATCTCTGTTCTCGATGGACAACAAATTGAGCAAGGTATGTCCGCAATGTTCATAATCGTACTGGGCTTACCGCGACCTGATCCGCTCGCTCTGTGTACCTTGGCTTTGGGGCTCAGAAAGTCACAACGTATCGACTCCCGCATTCTATCTACTACGTGTCAGACTCGCGACGTGAGCAGTATCGCGTATGCGCAGTTCGCCGAGGGTTTGCACTTCAGTGCTTTTCAATATGAATGTACCCAAGTGAACTAGCTCTTACTCATCAAGTTTTAAGCCATTGAATTATTAACATTCGACAGTATTTATATATATATAGAAATTAAGACACGGCTACACCAACACTGTTCTCTATATGTGATTGTCATCGTACTCAGTAAGAGGTAAGGCAAGTTCTAGACTAGGCAGTGTCAGCTCCATCCCCTCCCTCCCCACCAGCCAATACGACTCAATGGGCCTCCTTGCGGACCACATGGTGTAGTCAGGACACCTCTCAAACTGAAACTGTCCCGCCGAGGCCAGCAGCAATGTTACTAAAACGAGGCAGAGGCTTTTTGCAGTCCTTGCGTATTCCATGGTGTATATATAATGACACCCATTATGAGGACACCTTTCTTACATAAGAACATCTTTTCTCTCCACTGGAGTTTAACCGTAGGTTAAACATAGTTAACGAGGAGAGCCAGACCCACGGCGCCGGGGCGCATCGAGGACGAACCATGCGCATGCGCACGGGCTATGGGCCGCACGCATGCGCACGAAGAGACCGCGTGGTCAGGTGTCAGTTTGCTGACTTCGGTCCGTTAGCTTGTGCTAGCTCAGACTCTCCATCCCACCGTCCCCTAGCCAAACACCGAGAAGCAGGTGTTATACTCTCCACCAGTCGTGGTGTGATATCCAGGCACTGGCATCACGGGCATTCGAAAGGGGGGACTCGCCCCTAATTGCAGCATAGGGGCTCACAGCTATGCTCCCCCAGCATCAGGCCGCATGCCGTGGGAGTGTCCCGCAGCCTAAACACGTGCTCCGCCCGCAAGGTCGCGTGAGGTCACACGGTTAGCCCATGACCAGCATAGCAGCCTCACGAGCCTGCTCGAACCAGCACATGGCACCACGTGAGATCACGTGGCCGGGGCAGGTATCCAGTGCTATTCACAAAATCCATGGTGCCAGAGAAAAAGATGGGTAGCTCTGGACAGCTGTTTCGGGCCTCATCAGCAGAGCATACCACAACTTCTCTCTCTGGCACCACGAGTTTATAAAGGCTGACATGAGCGCAGCACTTATGTGGTTCTGAACTAATGAGATTCATCCCCACAAGGCTTTGCCACTGGTATAATTATATATACGTGCTGCTGACCATGCCCAGACATTCGTGGTTTGGAGCCTAGGCTCTTCCCCACTCCTGCTGGTCAAGGAGCCAAAACCTGAATTCAAAATACTGGCACAATGCATGTTTGTGACATGGCTTTGAATAGCGTAACAAAACAATAATTGCTCAGACTTTTGTGTGTTTAGCTACACAAGCATGAAATGAAAACATCTTAAGTAGCTACACAGCAGTTTTTATAGACAAAACATCAATTGTGTATATACAAGTGTAGAAATAACTACCACATGCAGCTATATAGACTCTACCTGACTTTCAGTTCATCTTGTGTAATTACTAGGTGGACAAAAGCAATCTGTGTTCGTAGCTACTCTATATTTGGCAAGTTATTTATAGCTAACTGAGTCAAAATAAGTGAAATGGTTCACTGTTACTATTCCTTCCTGCCCTCCTGCATGACACCACCCTCAGTAGCTGCCCTTCCTCCATCTTCTCCGCATGATGTTTCTGCAGTGAACGGGTTAAATCCAATTTCCAAATAACCAGCTATTCCCTCGATAATCTTTGAGCCATTGTTGTACAATGTCTTGAAAGAAGGTCTCTCGTCTGGCACAGCCTCCCAGCAAGTGAGCATCATCGTGTAACTACATATTAGGAGGAAAATAATTACCCATACTCAGCCTCCTCCAAAGCAAGTACATACATTTTGTCTGAACATGCAGAGTTGTATGGCTTTGGCAATCTCTCTCCTTTCTCCAACATCTGCACCAGAGTGGCGGGATTAGTCCCGGGATAGGGGGACTTACCCCCACTGAACACCTCCCACATAGTGACCCCATACGACCACTGTTTGTTTTAGGGAGTGAGTCTTGCTTCATGTACGCAAACACAAAGTGCCTACCACATCACTTTTCTCAGAGAAGTGTCCATCGCTGAGGCTCTCTGGGGCCATCCACTTGACGGGGAGTTTGGCCATCTCTCCATCCACTCCCTCTCTATAGTAGTTTCTCTGAAACACGTCCTCAGACAGACCAAAGTCGGATATCTTTATCACAAAGTGGGAATCAATCCTTTATGGGGTGGGGAGAAGTGGTATTAGTTAGTGTGACTGTGTACACCAACATCAGACATTAGTCACTTCAACTGTATGCATGGGTCAATAGAAGCAACTTTGGTGGGGAAGTTTTGGTTTTCAGCAAGTCTCTTATGGCTCTCCATTGCTGGTGGTAAAATAATTTCAGAGTGCCCTATACTGACACTACTGGCCCACAGTCGTGTAGCTACACAAGAGTCAAACCCCAGTTACCTAGTTTCAGTATCAATCGCTATTGTTACATCTCTCACATGCAGTTTCTTGCAGCCAAGTCTCTGTGGACATACTTCTCAGCAGCCAGATACTCCATACCACTAGCTATCTGGTTACACATTACCATCAGTCGCTTCATAACTTCTTGCACCTACATGGAGTGAAATAGATTTTTAAAGATTCTTCTCATTAAGTATAGTCCCACCTCGTCATTCATATACTCTTCTTCTGTCAATACAAGGTTGCTACGCTCTTTTTTTAGGTAGTCAAGTAGGCTACCATTAGCCATGTATGGCATTACAATATAAGGGGCAGACCCTGCATCAAGGCATACTCCAATGAGCCCCATTACGTGGGGATGCTTGAATCGACTCATCTTCAGACTCTCCTCTACAAATTTCTCCACTTCCTGATCGCTAAAGTTACCTATAATGAAACGATGTGATTAATAAGTCTATTTTCTCTTGGACGACAAACCTCTTAGTGTCTTAACTGCAACCACACGACTAAACCTCCCTCTAGGACCCAGCCTAGCTCTGTAGACAACACCAAACTCCCCTGAAATGACAAGGTTTACAGATGCACAACAAGAGATATATTAATACCTTGTCCAATGATATCAAGCTGCAATATTTGTTCACTTGGAATACAAAACTTTCCGCTCATAAGCTCTCGCAAATACAATGAGTTTAGCCGACTTCTGCCAAGTTGTTGGACATTTTTTGCACATTCAGGGTCTTTTATCTCTATCGAACAAAACCCTTATCAAACATGAGAGAAAATTAACAATCACCTGACCATCATATAAGTTATCATTTTCAGTTGTAGTAGTGTCTTTTCGTCCAACAGGAATATTTTCTGGTCTGTTTGCAATGAATTACACAAAAATGATAACAAATAAAATCACTTTACCTGGCAATATCATTAATCCTCTTTCTCTGCTTTCTCTTGATGTACAATTTTGATAAAAGTAAAACTGCTAGTGCAGCAGTTACTACGCACAGAATTGCTGCTATAGTTCCTCCTACTATCACACCTTGAGACCCTGAAAAGATTATTGATCAAAACAAAATTAATAGCTAACATAAAACTGAAAGAGACACTTGGAATTGGGAATGGATTTTTAGTGCTTAAAAATATGTTTACACTGAAAAGGCACACAAAGCAGGCTTCCAATGCCCGTTTCCTATTGATCAGTCACACAAACATGTAGGGGCCCATCATAGCTTTGTGTATAATAATTTTAACCTATCACTAGAGTTGGAGTTGGAATTGTAGTTGGAGTTGGAGTTGGAGTTTGAGTTGGAGACTGAGATGGGGAATAATCCAGTTTCAGGTCACCGATGGCGTAGTAGCCATAACCATTGTACCGTTTGAAACCATACATAGACACACTCATTTTTGCAGAGTCCATTTCGTGATACACTGTATGTTGCCCTTCGCTTACGTTTACATTCCTGGCAACATAGCCACAAACAAATGTCTCATTTTGGCAGGGAATATGAGTCCAGTTAGCATCACCCTGGTGCATTCCATCAACAAATATTCTCTCCGGTTCAAGATACTCAGGAGTAACAAATATCGTAATTACATTGGAAAATTCTTCTGGAGCAACCACTGCGAATTTGTTGCTATAATGATCAATTGGAGGAATATTCATCATGAACGGATCACTGCTGGTATTGTCGGCACCACTACCTGAAGCAAATTGGGCGACTAACACAGGGTTGTTAGAGTCAATACTGCAGTATGCATTTCCTGGTACTGTCACTACTTCGTGGTTTTTAGCGAACTCAGAGAGAGTTATCACTCTTATTACTGAGGAAGTGGAACATACCATTGTCGTGATAGTTAAGGGAATGTGAGAAACTATTACGTATATGTCTGGAGCAGTTCTTTCGAAGAGTGGTGCAGTTAGAAACTGTTTCCCCCACAGTGCTGTGTTGGGGAGTTGCTCAATAAGGTGATCACAGTGACCAACACCACCATGTGGAATACTTTTGCATTGGTGACCAGAGAAAAAAGAAATTGGTTTGTTTGAGACAACTTTTGTTCCTGTCACACCACGGGTATCACTGTGCATGTATGTTTCCATCTCATTAAGATATATTGTCAAGGATCCTGTTTTAACTACAGTGTTATTTTCACATCCGACAATAAGTATGTAATGTGTATTAGACTTTACATAACCATCAAAACTCACTCCATAGTACTCATATTCCGTTACGTCCTTCTGCGGATAACATGGTAGTGCCGCAAACATACCTGAGGTTCCTTCTTTGTAACTTTGCCCGAACACTAAAATTGGTTGATCATTTGCAGATGTTACTTTGATTCCCTTATACCTTTGCTCGGCATTTTGTACCTCAAAATCAATGGGTAGCTCAACGTCAATTGTTTGATTGTTTCTAACAGTGTGACTATCATGGAATCCTCTGAGAGTATCAATGGAAAATTCAATTGCATTAGCTTCAGTATTTGACACAAACAATTTCAGGAACTGGGGGCTATTTTCATAGGTCTTCGGAAAACCTATGTAGACTTTATTACCTATACACATGAGCAGTTGTAAAGGCAACAACAATACAGAATTTATATATACCTTTGCCATGAATTTGAGTCCATAACACTCCAAAAATCACTATTACATGAAGCAACTGCATCTCTCTAAGAAACTTCTCTGAGACACTCGCAGTATGAATTGACTGTGTAGGCAGCTTTAAGTAAAAGATAACTGTTTACTTGACAGACAATAATGTATATATGAGCAAACATTATCAAAGCCATGAGACCCACACCCACCCCCAAACAGGGTTAGCAGCTACAAGAAATCCCAATCATTAACCCTCGCCTGCGCGCATGCGCAGCAAGGGTTATTGCAGTCGGTCTGTACGTCTGTGTGTACGTGTGTGTGTGCGTGTCCGCCCGTCTGCCAGATTTGCTGGTCTGCCTGTATTAATGGTACAGTTGCGTAGGATCGAGATTGCTGGAAGTGAGAGCAGCACACGTCCCAGTGAATCCGTTCAGTGAAGGAGTCAGTGTAGCAAGTAGCCATTGGCTGCTAAAAAATGAGTAAAGTGGTGAGGGTTATGTACTGTGAAATGCTTTTCATTATTATAAGCATTAATTTAGTCAAACTTCACCTTTGCAGTACAGTAGTGAGTCATACAGTGAATGAGAGGAGTGTTCTGAGAAGGATGGTGATGGAACTCCTATACTCTAATTATACCCTCGTTCTCCTTGGTACAGTGGGTGAGAAACAGAGTATGCAACAATCTGCTGCTAAAATGAGTGAACTTTACTGATAACACTTATCAAGTTAAGCCATTGCCATACTTTCTTGGAATTCATTACACTGTATGTTGCATCTACATTACAAAAAGACATACATCAACAGTGTTCTCTATAATTATGTGGGTGTCGTCATACTCAGTAAGAGGCAAGGCAAGTTCTAGACTAGGCAGTGTCAGCTCCATCCCCTCCCTCCCCACCAGCCAATGCGACTCAATGGCCCCCCCTGGCCACCAACGTGGAATTCTCGCTTATACTGGAGGGATTCCAGCGCTAGCAGGCGGGATGTTGGGTGAAGGTAGTAATATTGGGACTGTCCCGGACGGTTGGCAGGTATGCTGACTGAGCAAGCGGACCCGCTAGAGGTAAGCCTATTCCAGACGGACTCAAAAAACTGCTTGCCCGTCAAAACAACCTCGTGGCATCTTGCTATGCGCATGCATGCCCGGGCAAAACACTGACGCGCTCCAGCGTATCCAGCTGGCCAGCGGGGGCGCGTACGCTTGTTTTCAGTTTCACGCCATATCTTTGGAAACTCGCCACATTGTTCTCGTTGTTCTGAAACCGATGGTGCCACTCATTGGCCACCTCGTAGCCCGTAGTGCCAGAATATAATAGCAGTAGGCAGACACAGGGCAGACCACGTAACGTAACCCTCGCTGCGCATGCGCGCAAGGGTTAATTACACTTCCATCCCGTAAACAGGGTTTGAGGACACCAGCGATGTTTGTGACTCTCAGTCTGGGTAAGTAGGTAATGCATGGGATCTTGGTAGGCTACTTTTTGGGTCCAGTTCCACTGGCAACCAACAAAATTGAAGTAAGCTATTTGTTGTTTTCCATAAAGGTGAACATGTTTTTAACCCTCGGCGTGCATGCGCAGCGAGGGTTACAGTAGTCGTTCTGTCCGTCTGTCTGCGTGTCCGCGTGAGTTCTAGCACTACAGGCTGCGAGGCGGCCAATGAGTGGCACCAACGGGTTGTGAACGACGATAAGATTGATATTAATGTGGCGATTTTCCCGAAACACTGCGTTCCAGAGATATGGCGTGAAAACTAGCGAAAAAGCTTACGCGAGCGATTCATGGCGCACGCGCGTATGTGGGTGTATCGTTTTGCCTGAGCATCAGACGCGAGCGATCCATCGCGCACGCGCGTATGTCGTTTGGCGGAGCATGCGCATCCGCTAGATTCCGCGTGGTTATTTTAGTTGACCTTGGACGGACGAGCAAAAGTTTCTCTCCTCGGTCATTGTTGATCTCTGTTCTCGATGAACAACAAATTGAGCAAGATATGTCCGCAATGTTCATAATCGTACTGGGCTTACCGCGACCTGATCCGCTCGCTCTGTGTACCTTTGGGGCTCAGAAAGTCACAACGAATGGCATGTATCGACTCCCGCATGCTATCTACTACTGTAGCTAGCCCGTGTCAGACTCGCGACGTGAGCAGTATATATCGCGTATGCGCAGTTCGCCGAGGGTTTGCTTTTCATTAACCCTCGGCGCGCATGCGCAGCGAGGGTGACGTTAGTTGGTTTGTCTGTCTGTCTGTGTGTGTGTCGACGCTTATTCTGGCACTACAGGCCACGAGGTGGCTAATGAGCGATACCAACGGCTTCAGAACTACGCGAACCTGAAAATTTATTAGGCGATTTTCCTGAAACGACTGCGTTCGAGAGATATGCCGTGAAAACAAGCGAAAAAGCCAATATGCATAATCGCACTGGGCTTACCGCGACCTGATCCGCTCGCTCTGTGTTCCTTGGGCGCTCAGGAAGTCACAACCAATGGCATGTCATGGTCATGCTATATACTACTGTCTCTCCGCGGGCTACTAGCGGAAGACCACGAGTAAACGCAAATAGCCGGCCCAGCCCATCAGTATCGCGCATGCGCAGTTCGCCGAGGGTTTGCACTTTCATTAACCCTCGGCGCGCATGCGCAGCGAGGGTTACGGTAGTTGTCCTGTAAGTGTGTCTGTCTGTCTGTCTGTCTGTTACCACGTTTTCTGCCACCGCGCGCACGAAATCAGGTAAATAGCGATATGATCGGGTTCAGTGCTACACTGGGTTGATTTTGAAAAAGGCGATTTTCGTAAAACTACTGCGTTCTAAAGTTATGGCGTGAAAACCAAGTGAACAAGCCAATATGTAAATTAGCACAGGCTTACCTCGACCGCGTCCGTTCGCTCTGTGTGTCTTGAAGGCACAACAAGTCATAACGAAGGGCATGTATCGACTCCCGCATGCTATTTACTACTGTAGCTAGCCCGTGTCAGACTCTCCGCGAGTTACTAGCGGGATACCACGAATAAAGGCATAAAAAGCCCAGCCCATCAATTAGTGGTACCGCACATGCGCAGTTCGCCGAGGGTTTGCACTTTAGTGCTTTTCATTTCACTAGTGTTGGTGTTACATCTTCAAAACTGATTGTTTTGGATCATGCATACAACTGATGGCAACTGATATGGGGAGGCAAGGCCACATCACTAGGCAAAACAGTTTACTAAAAGAGGCAAGTCACTACGGTAGATCGTTGAGCTCTTCCACGGTGGTCACTGAACAACGCCATTTTAACTCAGCATCGGTGAGCCGTATGCGCCGAGTAGGGCGTGCCGTGCGCGCGCATTACTATAGTCTCGTGCGTGAACCAGGTCTACGAGACTAAGCCAGGATCAGGATGCCTGCAGAGGAACTCTTATCCTCCAGTGCCTTCTGTAAGTCAGTTTGTACAACACAAGCCCTAGAAATCAAAGGCACCGCACGCAGTGTATGCGCACTAAGACAACTTATTAGTATGCATGCCGTGGTGTATGGTGTGCTGACTCAGCCATACACTCACATGTGGTGTATGAGCTCTCATACACCATGGCATGCATACTAATAAGTTTTCTTAGTGCGCATTCCTGTGGTACAAATTGGTTACACTACACCCACTCGACGGTTTAGTGTATACACTACTCGTGCTGCGCACTCGTAGTGTATGCCGTCTCGTGGGCATAGTGTAACCTATATATACACATTTTTAACTGGCTAGCTTGCGTTTTGCTGTTGATTTGTACGAGGAGCAACTTGGCAGTGTGCGCCGTGTTACGCGGGCCTTGCCACGCGCCTGCCCCCCGGTTATAGCTATTATTAACCCTCGGCGCTTTCTATGCCTTAGCTCTGTGACTGACACTGTTTTGTTTGTGTGTATGGCGTGGGAGACCCTCTGACGGGTGTGGGGTGCCTACCGGGGATTTCGAGCAACAGGCAGCTGCTAGACGCAGACACGTGACGTCTGTATCGTGGACGTCACGCACGGTGGGATGGGTAGCCCCTTTGGTTCGTGCTGCCGACAGCGCTGTCTTTGCCTCTCACCAGACTTGCCGTTCTCACCTAAACCCCGGACTATGTCTCTCAATGTTCCATTATTTTTTTTTTGTGTGCGTGTTGTGTTACAACTCCTGTAAACCCAGGGTATGTTGATGATTGATTGGTAGTTAACCCTCGGCGCGCATGCGCAGCGAGGGTTACTCTATATAGTTAACCCTCGGCGCGCTTGCGCAGCGAGGGTTACGGTACTTGGTCGGTGTGTCTGTGTGTCAGTCTAGTCTGTGTGTCCGTTCACGTTTTCTGCCACTAGACACAACAACATCGCCAAAACTCTACGGGTTCGGCGCTACATTTGCTTGATTTTAAAACTGCCGATTTTCGTAAAATCAAAAGTTATGGCGTGAAAAGCAAGTCAACAAGCCAATATGCAAATTAGCACGGGCTATGTGCTTGATCTGCGTACCTTGGAGGCACAAGACGGCACAACGAAGGGCGTGTATCGACTCCCGCATGCTATCTACTACTGTAGCTAGCCCGTGTCAGACTCTCCGTGTGCTACAAGCCGGAGACCACGAGTAAACGCTACGGCCCAGCCCATCAATTAGCGGTATCGCGCAAGCACAGTTCGCCGAGGGTTTGCGCTTCAGTGCTTTTTAACCCTCGGCGGCGCGCATGCGCAGCGAGGGTTACGGTAGTCGTTCTCCGTGCCTGTCTGTCTGTCTGTCTGTCTGTCTGTCTGTCTGTTACCACGTTTTTCTGCTACCACGCGCAACAAACAGGCCAAAAAGCTACACCAACGGGTTCAACGCTACACTGGCTTCATTTTAAAACTGGCGATTTTCGTAAAAGTACCGCGTTCAAAAGTTATGGCGTGAAAAAGCCAATATGCTAATAAGTATATACCATCACCATGGCTTACCTCGGCCGCTTTTGCCGTCAGGCACATTGCGGAGGATATAGCGAGAATACCGAACACTGCCTACGGTTCCAGCTAGGCAGCACGAGCAATGCACGATCGACGGGTGGTGAGCGAGCCGGCGGTTAGTGCGAGCGAGGAGGCAGAGGACCGGGAGAGAGAGCGAGACATGACAATGCCATGTGTTTATCGTAGTGCGCCACGAACCGCGTGCGTGATGAATGCGCGCGTGTGCTTGTGTGGCCACCAGGGCCTTGGTCTTGGCGTCATAGCCCCACTGTAGGACTCCACGCCGAGGGTTTAGCACTTCAGTGCCTTTCATTACCCTCGGCGCGCATGCGCAGCGAGGGTACTGTAGTTGGGTGTGTGTGTGTGTGTGTGTGTGTCTGTTACTCTACATCTCACTTTTCGAATGTTTGTTCGTCTCACAAACGATATGACCTACTCAACGGGCAATGAAGGTCAGATATTTTGTGGGGTTTTCTCTGAAAATGCTCCGTTGCAAAGCTAGAGCGCTTCCAGCATTGTATGGCTAATGCCGGTAGTCGCCATTTTATCGCTGGCGGATAATGCGCATGCGCTTATATTTAGACCGACCGGGTCCGCTTGTCTTGAAGGCACAAGAAGTCACAACGAATGGCGTGTATCGACTCTCGCGTGCTATCTTACTGTAGCTAGCCCGTGTCAGACACTCTGCGAGCTACTTCGCCGAGGGTTTGCACTTTAGTGCTTTCATTACCCTCGGCGCGCATGCGCAGCGAGGGTACTGTAGTTGGGTTTGTCTGTGTGTGTGTGTGTCTGTGTGTGTGTGTCTGTCTGTTACTCTCAATCTCACTTCTCGAATGTCTGTTCGTCTCACAAACGATACGACCTACTTAACGGGCAATGAAGGTCAGAAATTTCGAACGGTTTTCTCTGAAAATGCTCCGTTGCAAAGCTAGAGCGCTTCCACATTGTATGGCTAATGCCGGTAGTCGCCATTTTATCGCTGGCGGATAATGCGCATGCGCTTATATTTGGCACAGGCTTACCTCGACGGGGTCCGCTTGCTCTGTCTATCTTGAAGGCACAATAAGTCACAACGAATTGCGTGTATCGACTCTCGCGTGCTATCTACTACTGTAGCTAGCCCGTGTCAGACTCTCTGCGAGCTACTTCGCCGAGGGTTTGCACTTTAGTGCTTTTCATTGGGTCTGTCTGTGTGTGTGTGTGTCTGTTATTCTCAATCTCACTTCTCGGGTGTTTGTTCGTCTCCCAAAGGATACGACCTACTTAACGGGCAATGAAGGTCAGAAATTTCGAACGGTTTTCTCTGAAACTGCTCCGTTGCAAAGCTAGATCGCGAAAAAGCCAATATGCAAATACACAACGGTTTACCACAGATCCGCGTGCTCTGCGTACTTCGGAGGCACCAGAAGATGCAACGCAGGACGTGTATCGCCTCTCGCATACTATCTAGTAGTGTAGTTAGCCCGCGTCAGACTCTGCGCGAGCTGGCAAGAGACCGCGAGTAACAGCTAAAACTAAACCCAGCCCATCAATTGGTGGTACAGCGCATGCATTTACTTACGCGTGCGCGTCACAGCACAGTGCGCAGAGGGTTTGCACTTTAGTGCTTTTCATTGTAGTCTGATTACTGAAGCCTGCCTATGAAACCACCCAACCATATGTGCCACAACCTAACTGCATCGTTGTTGGAGACACTACGCATACACCCTGCTTCAGCCCATTAGCTTCTGCTTTCAACAGTTATCTCTACAACACCCATGAACATCAGAGTGACTGAAAATGCAGTGTTGTCACAAGGCATGAAAAATAGTGGAAACAAGTGGAAAAATCATTTGAAGGGGGATATAGGGATGGCTTGAAGCACCAATAAGGAAGAAATGAAAAGCACTGAAGTGCAAACCCTCGGCGAACTGCGCACGCGCGGTACCACTAATTGATGGGCTGGGCTTTTAGTATGCGTTTACTCGTGGTATCCACGCTAGTAGCTCGCGGAGAGTCTGACACGGACAAGCTACAGTAGTAGATAGCATGCAGGAGTCGACACACGCCCTTCGTTGTGACTTCTTATGCCTTCAAGATACACCGATAAAAATGGCCGACTACGCATTAGCCGTACAATGGTGGAAGCGCTCTAGCTTTGCAACGAAGCATTTTCAGAGAAAACCCCACATATTTTCAGACCTTCGTCGCCCGTTGGGTAGATGGTATCGTTTCTGGGACGAACAGACATTCGAGAGGTGAGATGTAGAGTAACAGACAAACAGACAGACAAACAGACAAACCCAACTACTGTAACCCTCGCTGCGCATGCGCTCCGAGGGTTAACAAGGGATCATTACACAGCAAAGATGCACAAAGCTACATGACACCATCCCTATATCTTTGTGTTATAGTTTCACAAGTAAAGTTTAATATGAGACAAAGATATAGGGATGGTCATTGGTGTCATGTAGCTTTGTGCATCTTTGCTGTGTAATTACCCCTTGTTTCTTCCTTTTTGGTGCTTCAAGCCATCCCTATATCCCCCTTGAAATGATTTTTCCACTTGCATAATGACGCCCATTATATGAGGACACCTTTCCTAAGCAAAAGATAACTGTTATGACTGACAATAATGAGCAAACATTAAAGCCACAAGACCCCCACCCACCCCCAAACAGGGTTAGTAGCTACAAGAAATCCCAATCATTTAACTCTCGGCGCGCGCATGCGCAGCGATAGTTTAACCCTCGGCGCGCATGCGCAGCGAGGGTTACAGTAGTCGTTCAGTGTGTGTGTGTCCGCGACTATTCTCGCGCTACAGGCTACGAGGCGGCTTATGAGCGATACCAACAGCTTTAGCGGTACATGGGCTAGAAAAAAAATGGCGATTTTGCTGAAACGACTGCGTTCGAGAGCGACAAACTGACACGGTCGCGGGACAGCGTTGCGTGGCCCAACCCCCATCAATAAGCGGTGCGCATGCGTGTATTAGACGCGATCAACGCAGTATGCTGGCTCACCTCGACCTGATCCACTTGCTCTGTGTACCTTGGAGCACAAGAAGCCACAACGAAAGGTGTGTATCGACTCCCGCATGCTATCTACTACTGTAGCTAGCCAGTGTCAGACTTTCCGCAAGCTACTAGCGGGAGACCGCGAGTAAACGGCAATAGCCCAGCCCATCCATATTAGCGGTACCGCGCATGCGCAGTTCGCCGAGGGTTTTCATTCTGCATTTTCATAGGTCTTCGGAAAGCCTATGTAGACTTTATTACCAATACATATGAGCATTTGTAAAGGCAACAGCAATACAAAATTATTACCTTTGCCATGAATTTGTGAATCCATAACACTCCAAAAATCACTATTACATGAAGCAACTGCATCTCTCTATGAACACCTCTCTGAGACACTCGCAGCATGCATTGACTGTGTAGGCAGCTTTAAGTAAAATATAACATTTTTTGGCTGACAATAATGTATGACAAAGCCATGAGACCCCCACCCACCCCCAAACAGGGTTAGCAGCTACAAGAAACCCCAATCGGCATTGATTGTGATTTTAGTCAAAATTTGCAGTACGGTAGTGAGTCATACACAGTGAATGAGAGAAGGATGGTGTTAATACCCTCTTTCTCTTTGGGACAGTGGTGAGTATTATAATAATTAACCCTCGGCGCGCATGCGCAGCGAGGGTTACAGTAGTTGGGTTTGTCTGTCGTCGTCTGTCTGTTACTCTCATCTCACTTCTCGAATGTCTGTTCGTCCCAGAAACGCGTACCATCTACCAACGGGCGACGAAGGTCAGAAAATATGTGGGGTTTTCTCTGAAATGCTCCGTTGCAGAGCTAGAGCGCTTCCACCATTGTACGGCTAATGCGTAGTCGGCCATTTTTATCGCTGCGGAAAAATGCGCATGCGCTTATAACCTCGACGGGTCGTCCGCTTGCTCTGTGTATCTTGAAGGCACAAGAAGTCACAACGAAGGGCGTGTATCGACTCTCGCATACTATCTACTACTGTAGCTAGCCCGTGTCAGACTCTCTGCGAGCTACTAGCGGGAGATCACGAGTAAACGCATACTAATAGCAGCCCAGCCCATCAATTTGCGGTACCGCGCATCCCCAGTTCGCCGAGGGTTTGCACTTTAGTGCTTTTCATTGGGTTTGTGTGTGTGTCTGTTACTCTCAATCTCACTTCTCGAGTGTTTGTTCGTCTCATAAAGGATACGATCTACTTAACGGGCAATGAAGGTCAGAAAATATGTGGGGTTTTCTCTGAAAATGCTCCGTTGCAAAGCTAGAGCGCTTCCAGCATTTTATGGCTAATGCCAGTAGTCGCCATTTTTTTCGCTGGCGGATTATGGGCATGCGCTTATATTTAGCACAGGCTTACTTCGACCGGGTCCGCTTGCTCTGTCTATCTTGAGGGCACAAGAAGTCACAACGAATGGTGTGTATCGACTATCTACTACTGTAGCTAGCCCGTGTCAGACTCTCTGCGAGGTACTAACGGGAGACCACGAGTAAACGCATACTAATAGCAGCCCAGCCCATCAATTAGCGGTACCTCGCATCCCCAGTTCGCCGAGGGTTTGCACTTTAGTGCTTTACATTGGGTTTGTCTGTCAGTCAGTCTGTCTGTTACTCTTCATCTCACTTCTCGAATGTTCTTTCGTCTCACAAAGGATACCACCTACTGAATGGGCAATGAAGGTCAGAAAATTTGTGTGGTTTTCTCTGAAACTGCTCCGTTGCAAAGCTAGAGCGCGAAAAATCCAATATGCAAATACACAACGGACGGGACGCCCGGCTTACCGCGGTCTGATCGCGGTCTGATCGATCCGCGTGCTCTGCGTACCTCGGAGGCACCAGAAGATGCAACGCAGGGCGTGTATCGCCTCTCGCATGCTATCTAGTAGTGTAGTTAGCCCGCGTCAGACTCTGCGCGAGCTGGGAAGAGACCACGAGTGACAGATAAAACTAAACCCAGCCCATCAATTAGTGGTACGGCGCATGCGTTTACTTACGCGTGCGCGTCACAGTGCGCCGAGGGTTTGCAGTGCAGTGCTTTTTACCCTCGGCGCGCATGCGCAGCGAGTGTACTGTAGTTGGGTTTGTCTGTCTGTCTGTCTGTTATTCTCAATCTCACTTCTGGAATGTCTGTTCGTCTCACAAGCGATACACGGGCAATGAAGGTCAGAAATTTCGAACGGTTTTCTCTGAAAATGCTTCGTTGCAAAGCTAGAGCGCATCCAGCATTGTATGGCTAATGCCGGTAGTCGCCATTTTATCGCTGGCGGATAATGCGCATGCGCTTGTATTTAGCACAGGCGGCTTACCTCGACCGGGTCCGCTTGCTCTGTCTATCTTGAAGGCACAAGAAGTCATCTCGCTCGCGTGCTTGTATCTACTGTAGCTAGCCCGTGTCAGACTCTCTGCGAGCTACTTCGCCGAGGGTTTGCACTTTAGTGCTTTTCATTATAACTGAAAGAAAATCTCTGGTGGTTGCAGTCACCATATGCAACTCTCTTTCCCAAGAATGTTTTCTGATTAATTGCTGTAGCTACATCAGAAATGCACGCTATTCATAAAAAGCGCAACAATCTGCCAAAATGAATGAACTTTACTGATAACACTTACCAAGTTAAGCCATTGCCATAATTTCATTACACTGTATGTTGCAGCTACATTACAAAAAGACATACATCAACAGTGTTCTCTATATGTGGGTGTCATCATACTCAGTAAGAGGTAAGGCAAGTTCTAGACTAGGCAGTGTCAGCTCCATCCCCTCCCTCCCCACCAGCCAATACGACTCAATGGGCCTCCTGGCTGACCACATGGTGTAGTCCGGACACCTCTCAAACTGAAACTGTCCCGCCGAGGCCAGCAGCTCCTGACAGGGCTTGCTCACACGTATCTGGAGTGCCAGCCCTGTCAGGCAAAGGTTACGAGTGTGACTCAAAGAGAGTCCAAACAGTTTGTAGTGAGGTATTCGAGAACCATCGCTCCCTCCTGAAGTCTGGAGACCGATGACCCCAGCAGAGCAGGACCCCTCTAGATATTTAGTAAGAAAACTGCACTGAGTAATACTCTGCCTTTTCACCATGTTAGTGTGCAACCGCACGCCGGGAAAATCTTGCATGAGCGCCTTCAGCCGTGATATCCAGGGCTTGGACATAGTCCGAGACCTTAACACATCAATTCCAGTAAACCTACATTATACTTCACCAAAATCAACAACAACTGTCAGATGCATTGCTTTATACCTCGAGAGTATATATACCAATTAAGTCAATGTCATAATGACCATGGACAACTGTTCCATCTCCAAGAGAGCCTTCCTTAATAACATCGCTGTCGTGAAAACCTTCAGAAGTCGACAGGACATACAATATTAAAATGTACACATTCTATAAGCTCCAGCTATAATTAGCTATACTTTCTGTATTCCCTTGCCCCTCAATTATCTTACGTGATGAATGTGTCTCATGATCCTGTTGACAGCCTGCTTTGCCATAGCAATAGTGGGGTCACCTTCAATAGCAGCCATGATGACTATTTCCTTGTCAGTGCGTTGTTACAACAGCAATAGCCAAACCTTTATAGTTTTGCCTGTAAGGTAGTTCCCCCGGGGAATCCCCTACACTTTCCTGGCAGCTCGGTCAAACATTCCTTGAATTGTATACCAGTTCCTGTTAGCTATCATTATTCATTTGCTCAACTGAAGTAGTACATGTCTAAGGAAAACTGAGTTTACATGAATCTACCAGTGCCAAATTCAAACGCTGTTGAAAACCATGGCTGCACTTTTATACTCTACTACGGACAAGTGCATGGGAGTATAGCTCACAGGAAACTGCCTGAGAAAAGTCTATAGTCTATTTCCATGTCTCATTTGGCTGTCCAGTTATTATGTAGCTATCACCGTGGTTCATTCCATCAAAGATATTCTCTCAGTTACACTGGAAGGCAATTATGGATATATTATTATATCGGAGCCGTATAATGAATGTGAAAAGTTTACATTCTTTGGGAGAGCTTTTAGTATGAGCATAACTATCACTATAATTATACACGTATATTTTAGTAGTTCCCTAACAGTGTTTTCTGGTGTTATTCCTTCTGGTCTGACTCAATAGTTGACCTGGGAGAGATCAATAGTGTGGATTATGCTGACAAGCACTGAGGCATCTCCTCTGATTCCACTTCCCCACACATTGTTGGCAGGATTAGCAGGATCAACGACACGAGGACGGGCTGGCAGGAGATTGCTGTACTCTGCCAACTTATAAAAGTCCTCCCAATAAACACTGATCAAAGAAACAAGAAAGAGTGACTAATAGGGGGTGTAAAATACTCACTCTAATAAAGGAGTCTTCACCAATGACATTAGTTCTGTAGTGACCCTGTAAAAAAATAAGTAACATAATCTGCTCATAGATAGGGCACTAAAAACTTACTCTCTGGGTCCAGCTCCATAATACCGCCTGTTAGCAGTTTCATAGGCCTTCACAACCAGGAGAGACATCAGGTATGATGACGGTCTCCCAGGCTTGTCAGCACCAAAGTATTTATTCCTCCAGGCTTTAGCTCTGCGGATGTACTCTTTCGCCTTGAAATATTAATGTTGTATTCTTAGACAGTAAAATTCAACTTTAATCATATACCTGATTATCAACTTTATGAAAGAATTGAATTTGCCATTTTGAGGCACAAACAGTGAATCTGAAAAGTTCTCACATTTGGTCAACAAGCACAGTCAAACAAACTACTTATAGCTACTATCACTCACATATCACGTCTCTCTCTGGATAAAGTCACTAGGAACTGATAGAACTCTCTCGGATTGCTCCAGAAAGGACTGACTAATAGGTCTACACTCAGATTCACTCCTTGGTATGAACACTTAAATTGGACCGATCGATTGTTATATCCTGGTGTGTAGCTCGTAATTCCAAATTCCTCTTCTATAAACCCTTTGAGTTGCGAAGTCCAGTTGCCAAAGCCATTATATGAACACACAACTCTAGCAGATATATCTGTGGAGAGGCAAATAAATATCGGCAAGTATGCTGAGTTTCCTGGAAGTCCTGTATTAATGCATAGCTAATTATATACGAGTCTTAAATATGATTACCCTATATACAAGCCCCTCTGAGCACTTCATGAAGTTTCAAGAGTCTGAGGAGTCACTTTAAATCGCTTTAGTCAGTTGCAACAGTGAGAAAGCAATACATACATACTGCGACATATTGACCACTAATAAATAAACAGAAAGCCAGCGCTTACACGCTTATACATTACATTACCTCTGGAATACAGAACCAAGTCAATGTCATAGTGGCCTGGTACAACAGTACCATGTCCCAGAGACCCAGCTTTCACTATCTCACTAATGTTGAATTTCCTGAAACGAGTCTGCAACAATTGTCAATCCCAAGAAAAGTGTGACCCTGATAGACTTACTTCCAGTCGTGAAACAATCTGATCTACAGCTGCCTTTGGCTTGGTAAGATCCTCTGTCAACAAAACATGGACCTACAACACAGCAGCAGAGAACCTTACCCATTGTCCTGTAGTTGGCCTCTCTTTCTCTTTTTCCGCAAAACCCCTCAAATGTGCAGTTGTGACGTTAGACAAGAAATGCTGCCGCATTTAACAACTGGTCACAGAACAACTCAGGTGATTTCACATCTGCTAACTCCTGACTCTCTACCCAGAATTTGGAAATTCCCCAGAGCTTGAGTTAACAGTAATCAGCAGTATTCACGCAACTCTGATGTCATATTTTCCCCAAGAGTTCTTCCCAATTTCAATAGAAATGATATTCATGGTTGTTACACACAGTTGCTATGATCTTCCAAGAGATGCAGCGTCTATTATACTGTTATGAATGTACCCAAGTGAACTAGCTCTTACTGATAACACTCATCAAGTTAATTAAGCCATTGAATTATTACATTTGACAATAATTAAGACACAGCTACATCAACAGTGTTCTCTATAATATGTGGGTGTCATGTACTCAGTGAGAGGTAAGGGACTAGGCAGTGTCAGCTCCATCCCCTCCCTCCCCACCAGCCAATACGAATGGGCCCCTGGCCGCCAACATAGTATTATAGCGGAAGTGCTCGCTTATGCTGGGACAAACAAGGGGTTCCGGGCGGGACGTCGGGTGAAGGTAGTAATATCGGGACTGTCCCGGACGGTTGGCAGACTGAGCAAGCGGACCCGCTAGAGACTCAGCATGCCCTGGCAAAACACTGACCAAGACGCGCATGCGCTCCAGAGAAAGCCGGCCAGCGTACGCTTGTTTTCAGTTTCACGCCATATCTCTGGAACGCAGTCGTTTCAGCAAAATCGCCACATTGTTCTCGTTGTTCTGAAACCGATGGTGCCACTCATTGGCCGCCTCGTAGCCCGTAGTGCCAGAATAGCAGTAGGCAGACAGGGCAGACACCTTTGCTGCGCATGTGCGCCAAGGGTTAATTACACTTCCATCCCACATAATGTAAACAGGGTTTGAGGATTCTTCACCTGCGATGTTTGTGACTCTGGGTAAGTAGGTAATGCATATGGGATCTTGGTAGGCTATTTTCTGGGTCCAGCTCCACTGCACTGGCAACCAACCAGATTGAAGTAGTTATTGATTTTGTTGTTTCCATAAAGTTGAACATATATATAGTGCGTGGCGGCGCTTTTGATCCACCCACACATGACGACATAAATAATGATACACATTATATGAGGACACCTTTCTTACATAAGGACATCTTTTCTTTCCCCAATAATGCATGTAATATCAAATAAAGACACCACTTCTCTATCATGGACACTATGTCCCAGTTGGGGTCTAGATTTATAGGAGTTCCAATGCATGTTTGTCACATGGCTTTGAACAGCGTAGCAAAACAATTTGCTCAGACTTTTGTGTGTTTAGCACAAGCATGAAATGAAAACATCTTAAGTAGCTATATTATACACAGCAGTTTTTATAGACAAAACATCAATTGTGTCTACAAGTGTAGAAATAACTACCACATGCAGCTATATAGACCCTACGTGACTCTTGTGTAGTTACTAGGTGGACAAAACAATCTGTGTTCGTAGCTAACTCTATATTTGGCAAGTTATTTTTATAGCTAACTGGGTCAAAATAAGTGAAATGGTTCACTGTTACTATTCCTTCCTCCCCTCCTGCATGACACCACCCTCAGTAGCTGCCCTTCCTCCATCTTCTCCGCATGATGTTTCTGCAGTGAACGGGTTAAATCCAATTTCCAAATAACCAGCTATTCCCTCGATAATCTTTGAGCCATTGTTGTACAATGTCTTGAAAGAAGGTCTCTTGTCTGGCACAGCCTCCCAGCAAGTGAGCATCATCGTGTAACTACATATTAGGAGGAAAATAATTACCCATACTCAGCCTCCTCCAAAGCAAGTACATACATTTTGTCTGAACATGCAGAGTTGTATGGCTTTGGCAATCTCTCTCCTTCCTCCAACATCTGCACCAGAGTGGCGGGATTAGTCCCGGGATAGGGGGACTTACCCCCACTGAACACCTCCCACATAGTGACCCCATACGACCACTGTTTGTTTTAGGGAGTGAGTCTTGCTTCATGTACGCAAACACAAAGTGCCTACCACATCACTTTTCTCAGAGAAGTGTCCATCGCTGAGACTCTCTGGGGCCATCCACTTGACGGGGAGTTTGGCCATCTCTCCATCCACTCCCTCTCTATAGTAGTTTCTCTGAAACACGTCCTCAGACAGACCAAAATCGGATATCTTTATCACAAAGTGGGAATCAATCCTTTATGTGGTGGGGAGAAGTGGTATTAGTTAGTGTGACTGTGTATGCCAACATCAGACATTAATCACTTCAACTGTATGCATGGGTCAATAGAAGCAACTTTGGTGGGGAAGTTTTGGTTTTCAGCAAGTCTCTTATGGCTCTCCATTGCTGGTGGTATAATAATTTCCAGAGTGCCCTATACTGACACTACTGGCCCACAGTCGTGTAGCTACACAAGAGTC
>CASHTH010001765.1:0-13631 GCA_030341885.1 Geodia barretti
AGCGTCTACCGACGCTCTGATATGTCACCGTACGTCGCAGAACTGCGCATGTCACCGTTATACGTCGTCGGTACGTCGCCCACCCCTCAGAAGGCTCCACCCCTGATAATTTGTGAGCGTGTGAGGAAAGGAAAGAGTTATGGATCAGTCTAGAGAAGATGCTCTTCGTCGTCGACGAGAGAGGGGAAAGAGAACGTCGCGCCAGTGAGACTCCTGAGCAAAGAGAAGCTCGGCTTTCTCAACGCCGATTGCGTGATCGGGAACGGGCAAGAAGGCAACGCCGGCCAATAGAAACAGCGGAGGAAAGGGAAGCGCGACTAGCGAGAGTTCGTGTACGATCAGGAGCTAGACGCGGTGCAGAATCAGAGGAAGCACATCAGGCCAGGTTCCAACAGCTTCAAAGCGCCAAATTGCTGCCGAGTCCAGTGAGGAGAGGCCCGCCTACAGCTGCTACGCACTGTTTTGTGCACACACAAGAGTGACTCATACCATTTGTAAGCTCGCTTCCGCTCGTCAAAAATGCCATGCATTCGCCTACTAGTAGAAAAGAAAAGCACTGAAGTGCAAACCCTCGGCGCACTGTGACGCGCACGCGTAAGTAAACGCATGCGCAGTACCACTAATTGATGGACTGGGTTTAGTTATAGCTGTTTACTCGTGGTCTCTTGCCAGCTCGCGCAGAGTCTGACGCGGGCTAACTACACTACTAGATAGCATGCGAGAGGCGATACACGCCCTGCGTTGCATCTTCTGGTGCCTCCGAGATACGCAGAGCATGCGGATCGATCAGACCGTGGTAATCCCGTCCGTTGTGTATTTGCAAATTGGCTTTTTCGCGCTCTAGCTTTGCAACCGAGCAGTTTCAGAGAAAACCGCACAAACTTTCTGACCTTCATTGCCCGTTAAGTAGGTCGTATCCTTTGTGAGACGAACGAACACTCGAGAAGTGAGATATAGAGTAACAGACAGACAGACACAGACAAACCCAACTACAGTAACTCTCGCTGCGCATGCGCGCCGAGGGTTAATGAAAAGCACTAAAGTGCAAACCTTCGGCGAAGTAGCTCGCTACAGTAGTAGATAGCACGCGAGAGTCGATACACGCCATCGTTGTGACTTCTTGTGCCTTCAAGATAGACAGAGCAAGCGGACCCCGTCGAGGTAAGCCTGTGCTAAATATAAGCGCATGCGCATTATCCGCCAGCGATAAAATGGCGACTACCGGCATTAGCTGGCCGTACAATGCTGGAAGAGCTCTAGCTTTGCAACGGAGCATTTTCAGACAAAACCCCACATATGTTCTGACCTTCGTCGCCCGTTGGGTAGATGGTATCTTTTCTGGGACGAACAGACACTCGAGAAGTGAGATTGAGAGTAACAGACACACACACACACACACACACACACAAACCCAACTACAGTAACCCTCGCTGCGCATGCGCGCCGAGGGTTCATAATGGTTGGGCTACCACCTTACACCATACCGCACACCATATACTGAAGAACCTTGGTTACTCAAGTCTCCAGTGGAATGTTGATAGGGTAGGGCCACATAATTAGAGAGAAGTCCAATCAGACTGCTTTCACATAGTATTCACACAGAACTCACAGCAGTGCCAACCCCAGTACTTTCAGAATATAGTGTACCTAACGGTAGAGCTTCAGTAGGTGCAGAGCAGCCACTATAAATGCCATAAATAAGCATTGGCTGCATACATGAGGTTCCAAAGGGCTCTGGTTGTAGCTGAGTAGGTTGCGGATAGTAAAAGTTAGATGGAGACAGTGAGAAACATGAACTCCACCAGTCGATATTTGTCTTTGGTGCTGTTCATTCTTGGTCTTTTGTCAATGACAGTGGCACAAGGTATGTATAATATACTAGCTATAGCAATAGATCCATCTTTACAATGTTATTATAAGTAAATTGATGACACTTTTTTGGTTTAAGACCCCACAGTATCACTGACCGGCCCTAATAATGTCGAGGAAGGGAGTGTCGGGCAGGTGTGCATCACTCTCGAAAATGCAAATCAACTGAGTCAAACAAATCCTACCACTGTCATGCTGTCAACATTGGAGAGTGGAAGTAAGCCTGTGCATTATCTGTTTTTGTGCCCACCAGTTTTGTTAGTTGACCTACACTTTGTAGTGAACTTGAACTTCAGGCATAATGAATCACTCATGCCGTGACTCTTTCTACAGGCGCTGAAGAATCTGAAGATTTTACGCCACTGTCTATGATTGCCACATTTGAATTTGGAGCAACAGAAGAGCCTAAATGCTATGACATCATCACTTTAGACGATGATGATGTTGAGCAGATTGAAGTGCTTAATGTGGCACTTAGCAATGAAAACGGAGTCGTCCTTGGCTTTACTTCTTCACTGTCAATAACAATTACCGACGATGATGACAGTAAGTTGAAACATGGCCATTAGAAATGTCATCCACATTATTTTTATAATAATTTGCAATTCTACAGCTCTTGGTCTAGACTTGGTTCCTGGTGACTTGTCTGGGAGAGAGGGAGAACAGGTAGAAGTGTGCGTGGTGGTCACTAAGGGCTCCAACCAACTCGATAGCCCTATTGAAGTCATGATTAGCATAACTGATATCACAACCAGTGGTAAGTTACAGTTGTTTGTGCATGGCACATGGTAAAATCGGTTAAACATGATGTTTCCTCTTTACTCACTCAGGTTTACCAGGTGATTATTTTTTTGTTGATCGTACGATTGAAATCCCGGTGGGGGCCGTGGAAGGTCGAAACTACTGCACACAAATTCCACTGGTTGCTGATGAAGAGATTGAGCAGATAGAAGAGACCTTTAGACTGAATTTAAGTCCAGTTCCTGGGATCTCAAATCGTTTGAACCTCACGAACACTTTTAAGACTGTTACCATCATGGATGGAGACCGTGAGTCAGTACATATCACAATCGCTTTGGTAGAAAATCTGTAGCATCACAGGATCCTCTGTAGCTAGTTCTAGTCAGAGACAACGTGAGGTTTAATTATTGCTTTATTGCTTTATCTCTGGCCAAAACAAAAGCTACACTTCAGTTTAATCTTCTAGAGTCATAGTAGATTTCTACAACACTAATGCTGTTTAAAATTATCTCATAAACAGGGGGTGCTGTGAGTGTAACTCCAGTGGAAGTGGAGGAGGGTAACAGCTCGATGCGGGAGTTTCACATTGTCATTCAACTCTCTGCCAGTATGATTCCTATTGATAGAGACATAGTGTATACTGTGGCACTGCAGGATGGAACTGCAACTGGTGAGTATAATACAATGTTTGCCCACCTTTATTGTACCACATTAGTTGTGTCCTTATTCTCATTTCATAGTGTATTATCAATCTCCTTAACAGGTGGATCTGACTATCAAAACCTATCTCCTACTGAAATAACCTTTGTTAGAGGTACGGATGCTGGTGGCTCCAGTCGAATTGTTACAGTGCAGATTATTGGCGATACTGACGGTGAACCTGATGAGACGCTCACTCTTCTCATCACACCAAGCAATCCTCAAAATGATGATGGCTTGACACAGACCTTGACCATCATTGACGATGAACGTAAGCACACATAATTATTTTATGTGATTGACTTTAGATCTGCATTATAATATCATTGTAGTCATGACTATAGGCGCACTCTTACATACTGAGTGAGAGTTTACTGTGCTGTAGTACAGTGGTTTGAGGTTTGCGTTGTGTTGTGTTGTGTTGTGTTGTAGATTCGAACCCCTACCAGCTGAGTTGCCCTGGTAGCTTAGTTGGTAGAGCGCTCGCCTAGACTGCAGAGTGTCGTGGGTTCGAATTCCACCCAGGGCAGCTTTTCCTCTTTTCTTTTAAACGAAAAAGCTGTCCTGGGTGTAGTTGACTTGTTTGCCTTGCCTTGCCTTTGTACCTCGTTACCAAGTTGTTGAGACATGACTATAGGTAACAGTTTCGACGTTGTAATTATATTATTCAGTATGTAGCTAATATTTTGCGGATGTTCCATCTCAAAAATGGATACTTTGCAGCCTGAAACTAGAGCCTAATTTCTTCATAATCAGTTGCAGTTCACTTCTGCCACTTTAGCCAAGTGTGAGGTTCTAACAAACATAACTAATGGTGAAGTCACACTGACTGGACTCTATGTTGGGGCTAAGGCAACCTACTCGTGTGATTTTGGATATGAGCTAGTCGGAGAGAGCACGAGAACTTGTGAGGAGGGACCAATGTGGAGCAACACAGAGCCAGAGTGTGCCTGTAAGTTACTCTGTTCCAAGTCAGAGTAATCCCTGTGGAGTACTGCAAAATAACTCCATGCTCCAACAACACTAGCTATATACACAAAAAAGCTTCTGCAACATCAATTGAAATCTTATCTCTTCTTTCCAATTAATTTCCAATTAACTTTCTCCTCTCTGATTCCCTCCAGTAATCTTGTGCTCAAACCCACCTGCACTAACAAAAGGGAGTGTGGATAATATTGGTGTGTATGTTGTTGGGGCTGTGGCCACATACTCCTGTGACTCTGACTATCAGTTCAGCACTGAGGCAACCACCCGGACATGCCAGCTAAACCAAACGTGGTCAGAGGAAACCATAGCCTGTGAAAAAGGTATCTAAGGTTAAAATTGTTTTCTCGAATTAATTTTAATAACTACATGCTCCTACAACACTAGCCAAAGTAATACACGCTAAAAAGAAGCTTCTGCTACATCAGTTGGCATTTTTCTATCTCTGCCTTGCCAATTAATTTTCTCCTCTCTCATTTCCCTCCAGTAATCTTGTGTTCAAACCCACCTGCACTAACAAATGGGAATGTGGATAATATTGGTGTGTATGTTGTTGGGGCGGTGGCGACATACTCCTGTGACTCTGACTACCAGTTCAGCACTGAGGCAACCACCCGGACATGCCAAATGAACCAAACGTGGTCAGAGGAAACCATAGCCTGTGAAAAAGGTATCTAAGGTTAAAATTGTTTTCTCGAATTAATTTTAATAACTACATGCTCCTACAACACTAGCCAAGTAATACACGCTAAAAAGAAGCTTCTGCTACATCAGTTGGCATTTTTCTATCTCTTCCTTGCCAATTAATTTTCTCCTCTCTCATTCCCTCCAGTAATCTTGTGTTCAACCCCACCTGCACTAACAAATGGGAGTGTGGATAATATTGGTGTGTATGTTGTTGGGGCGGTGGCGACATACTCCTGTGACTCTGACTATCAGTTCAGCACTGAGGCAACCACCCGGACATGCCAGCTAAACCAAATGTGGTCAGAGGAAACCATAGCCTGTGAAAAAGGTATCTAAGGTTAAAATTGTTTTCTCGAATTAATTTTAATAACTACATGCTCCTACAACACTAGCCAAAGTAATACACGCTAAAAAGAAGCTTCTGCTACATCAGTTGGCATTTTTCTATCTCTTCCTTGCCAATTAATTTTCTCCTCTCTCATTCCCTCCAGTAATCTTGTGTTCAACCCCACCTGCACTAACAAATGGGAGTGTGGATAATATTGGTGTGTATGTTGTTGGGGCGGTGGCGACATACTCCTGTGACTCTGACTACCAGTTCAGCACTGAGGCAACCACCCAGACATGCCAAATGAACCAAACGTGGTCAGAGGAAACCATAGCCTGTGAAAAAGGTATCTAAGGTTAAAATTCTTATATCAAGCCTTCTTGCTGAAAAGTGTCGTAAATATTAGAGAGCTGAATTTTTGTTGCCTCATCACTATTAATTTTAGCTTTCTCATCTCATAGTAAGTTAACTCAGCACCCATGCAATTGTAATAACCAGAGCTGCCACCAGCAGTGGAGATGTCGGTGTCACACATACAGCTATGCCAGATACAGCATGAGCAGATTGCATTTTTGTTGTTGCCTTAATCACGAAGCGACAATCCAATAAACACTGTATAAATAAAGCTGGCAGGGCTCTTGGAAAAATGCATTAATGGGGTTTAGACAATAAACAAGCAGACTGTGTTGTTTTTGAACGTGTTCCTCGGCCGTCCACAGTATCACCAAGAGTGGTTGTTGACGATGAACTGAGTGGTGGAGTCATTGCTGGCATTGTTATCGCCATCGTGGTTGCTTTGGTTCTTGCCTTATATTAGATCCCTGCAGCACGATTTCCGTTTTTGTGAGATGTAACTTTTTATTGGTAATTATCAAAAAATAATTATTGGTAATTACAAAAAATTAAAATCTTACAACAACAGAAATCGTGTTGCAGGCATCTAATATAAGGCAAGAACAACGAGGAGAACATTTTATAGCTTCATCCGGCGCGTGTGTTAGAAGAGACAAGCCGAAAACTGCTTTTCGCGTAAAACGCGGATTACGCGACCTCGTCTATTTGCGCATTCGTGAGCAAAAATAGCGAAGACAAAAAAGGGCCATTTGTGCGTCGCTGCACAGCCAAAAGGTACAGCTATCAATCAAGCACACACTCGCTTGGATCATTCAAACTGTTCCCGTTTTGGGAGACTGTCCTACCTTTGATGGCCTTGTCCGAACTTTGCTGTGCCCGAATCGTAACTTTACGGCAACGTCATTCCCACGGTAAAGCTCGGATAAGAGCGAATATTTTTTTACAACAGTTTATGACCAAGAACTACAGTTTGGTATACACAGTAGCCAATCTAGTCCTGCACAGACTTTACAAATGCGTCCGAGAATACATGGTGTCCGATTATCGGTGGCTTACTCTACAGTAATCCTCGCTGCGCATGCGCGCCGAGGGTTGATAAAGCTAGCAGGGCTCTTGGCATTTATAGGGTTTACACAATAAACAAGCAGATTGTGTTGTTATTGAACGTTTTTATCAGTTCCCACAGTGTCACCAACAGAGGATGACGATGAACTGAGTGGTGGAGCCATTGCTGGCATTGTTATCACCATTGTGGTTGCTTTGGTTCTGCTGGTGGTCCTCATTGTGCTCCTCATCATGTGTCTCATGCTGCGCAAGAAGAACCGATCTGGCAAATTCAAACCTTCCTATGAGACGCAAGGTAGCTCTGCCCCTAAGTTAACGTATGAGATACCAGCAAACTTTTCAGTTAGTCACGAACACGTAGTTTAAGTCATACATTATAATTCTTATTATAACAGGGAGTTACCTAGTTATATAGAGCTACTTCTGATCTTTTTACTTTAGATTCACCAACACAGACCCAAAAGACTGACATTGGGGACCCTGTGCTCGTCCAGGATCCAGAGGCCAGGGAACCCGGCACAGGAGGTGTGGCCGAGAGTGAACTGAATCATTCCAACGAAATGCTCATAAATTAGCCAGGGTCACCCACACCATAGTACAACTGTTGTAGTCCCAGTAGGTTTTTAAAGGTATACACATTTACCCCCTTGTGTGTCGTTTCATGGTTGCATAATTATTATTTGCATGTGTGCACGTTTCATACTCTTATATGGATTATTGCTATATACAAATTCCATTTTCATTGCTATGTGTGAGTTAGACCTGCATGCTGTCTCCACAGCAGAGATAGATATCCAAAAGGGGGAATTGCTGAGGATGGTCGTGCTCTCCACATGTGGTTCCAGTGCATGCAAACATCAACAAGGCCGCAAGGCCAAGGCAAACAATTCAACTACACCCCGAATAACTCTTCCAAAAGAAAAATAAAGAGCTGCCCTGGGTGGGATTCGAACCCACGATACTCTGCAGTCTAGGCAGAGCGCTCTTACCCACTGATCTACAAGGGCAGCTCAGCAGGCTGGGGCTCAAATCTACAACACAATGCAAGGCAAAGGCAAACCTCTACAGCTGTGCTATAACAGTGCATGTGCAGCTAGGGTGGTTGCAGCTTAGTGACGAAGAGAATGCAGAAGAGGACAAACAACCCCTGCAAAGTCTTGTACACTGGGAGTGCATCTAAAAGCTTCACTGCAACCAAATGTATCTCAGAGAGCAATAAAGTATGGCTATATGTATGGAAGCCTTGGTTGCTGGGCAGCTGCGTCCTGGTCAGTGATGGCACACAGAAGACAGAGAAGGTGCAAGGGGAACTCGTCATGTACAGCTTCTTCGTAGTGCAAGCAATACCACTGCTGTATAATACTAGAAGTTCTGCAGTCACTGACGATGCGACATGTAATTAGCTTGGTCTGAGTTCCGGTACTTCGAACTCTGCCTGACTAGAATGACATCACCATGTCGTAGCTCCAGCATGATCAGGGTGTGAAGTCTTGTATGGTTAACCCTCGGCGCGCATGCGCAGCGAGGGTTACAGTACTTGGTCTGTCAGTCTGTCTGTCCGCGCGAGTTCTCGCACTACAGGCTACGAGGAGGCCAATGAGTGGCACCAACGGCTTGTGAACAACGAGGAGATGGACATTAATGTGGCGATTTTCCTGAAACGATTGCGTTCCTGAGATATGGCGTGAAAACAAGCGGAAAAGCCTACGCGAGCGATCCATCGCGCACGCGCGTATATATATGGGTGTATACCGTTTGCCGGAGCATCAAACGCGAGCGATCCATGGCACACGCGCATATGTGGGAGTTTGCCGTAGCTATAATACTAGTGGAAATGTTGAACATTGTTGGCGAGCGGGAGCGACCCAACTTATTTGCCCCCGATGTTCGGGGGGCATAACGTGCCGTCAGCGCACAGCTTTCCTTTCGTGAAGCAACACAGATATACCTGTCGCCGTTACATGCGTACTGTATATTGGCTGAACGGTGAGCAAGGTTACCTACCTTACGCTTTCAGTTCGTCAGTCGTGGTACACCCGGCAGCTGCCATGCAGCAGTATAAGCACGAGCAATCCTAGCTTATTTGCAAGTTGCACCTTCGAACCATGAAGATTGGGAGGAGGTACAGCCTCGTCCCACTGGCGTAGCTAGCATTGAGGCAGAGGAGGCAGTTGCCTCCCCTGTTTTTGCCGACGTATGAATAATTTATTACAACTTTTCGCAGTGTAAGCAACGACAAGCGCCAGCAGCGAGAGCATGCAGTTAACACTGGGTTACATCAACCAAAAGCGGACATATCCTTACAAGCCTGGTATATATAGCTCCGGGCACTGCTGTTTTGCTCTGGCCTTCCGCGATCTTCGCGAGTAAACGGTTTTTGTTTTTTTTTCAATTAGGAAGTCATAATGAGTGGAATTCAAATTACACAATGATAGTGGAAAAAAAAAAAAAGAACAAAAAAAACAAAAACAAAACAAAAAAAAGGATCCCAAAAAAAACAAAATACAAAAAAAAACAAAGATAACCACACACGAAAACACCCCCGGCCGAAGGGGGGGATTCAGACCACACCGTCTAGGAAAGGGGCAGGTGGCTGGCATCGATGGATCCAGGCGGTGGCATTCCCTCTCCATAGGGAGATGGCCAACCTTTGAAAAAGCTGACGGGACGATTCAAGGGGGGGGACCCCAAAACGTTGGCCTATGAGATGGCCTATGCAGGATAAGGTCTCAGCAGTGGTGTCACTTAAACCGCCGAGGGATTCGATAGCGAGAGGGATGAAGGAAATGCCGGCTGCTTGGCATGATGCACCATGGGTGGCAAATTTCCGTGCCTCCGCCACATGCAGAGCATGGCCTTGAATCTCGGCAGCTGACTGGATAGTTGACTGTTGCATTGTAGATATGACTGTGATGTCCAGTGCAGCAGGGCGGCCCCTTTTCCAGCATGGTAGATAAACGTCCGCAGGACGATTCTGGGTGCCCGGGATGAGGGAAGGATATTGCGCAACATCATTGCGCATGCGCGCAATTAATCATGAATAACATATTTGCCTCCCCTAAGATTCAATCCTGGCTACGCCCCTGAAGTCACCGAAGGTTGCAGCGCATGCCGTCGAATGGAGAAGAGTTCTCTAGCTGGCTAGATCGATCGGCGCATATCGCGAGGCACCGCGTGTGAAAATGTGTGAAAATTTGGATAAAAAGAAGCGCGTACAAAGCCGCGCATGCGCACCGACACGACGTACGAACGATAAATCTACAAGTGGAAAAATGATTTCTTCAAAATGAAGGGGGATATAGGTATGGCTTAAAGCACCAAAAATTAAGAAACAAGGGGTCATTACAGCAAAGATGCACAAAGCTACATGGCGCCTTCCCTATATCTTTGTTCGATATTAAACTTTCCTTACGAACAATAAAACAAAGATATAGGGATGGTGTCATGTAGCTTTGTGCATATCTGCTGTAATGACCCCTTGTTTCTTCCTTTTTGCTGCTTCAAGCCATCCCTATATCCACCTTCATTTTGAAGAAATGATTTTTCCACTTGTTTCCACTATTATTAACAGCCTATGACAACACTGCATTTTATTGTTACAGTCACTCTGATGTTCATGGGTATGTTGTAGATAGGTTACCAAGGACAAACGGTAATTGTTGAAAGCTGTAGCTAGTGGGCTGCTAGTGCCTGAAGCAGGAGCTACGTAGATACCATATTCACCTGGGGTAATTAGGTAGGATGTTATTAGGTTATGGCACATGGTTGCGGTTTCATGGGCAGGCTTTGGTAATCAGGCTACAACCTAGGGTAGACAAATGAAGGCCCCTTTTGTGCCGCGCTGACTCGGCCAAGTTGCTCCTCGTGTAAATGAACAGCAAAATGCAACCTAGCCAGTTCGAAATGTGCACACTGACTTACAGAAGGCACTGGAAGCTGAGAGTTCCTCAGCAGGTCGCCTTGTAATACGCGCGAACAGAGCGAACGTCCCTGCCTAGCGCATGCGCGCAGCTTACTGAATGCTGAGTTAGCAGCAAATGGCGTTGTTCAGTGTCGACCATGGAAGAGCTGCACGATCAACGGTAGTGACTTGCGGCAAGAAACAAACGATCGCTTGATGTCCGTGCACACCTCCGACAAAATTGGAGACGTTCATTGCAAAAATCAGCGCTTCAACTGGTTCTGATAAGTAGATAGCGGGTTTACTGAAGAAGAAACCGGAAGATGAAGAATATGACGATGGTGGTGATGATGACACGCAAATCCAGATATCGGGTATGAGCGAAGTCTCGCGTGGAGAACTGAATGTGCATATGAGGTCTTTGGGAACGTGTATAGGTAGATATGGGCCCGTAGACTATTGCTAGTGTGTTTTGAAGGCCTAGGGAGTTATTTTGAACGAGTTTTGCACGCGGATCACGTGAGATTTGACTCGTGCCATCCCTATATAGAGCGTCTACCTACGCTCTAATAATATACCGAAAATTCAGCTCGAACTAACGACTAGGTTGGCTCGCTCCCGCTCGCCAATTATTATCGTTTGCCGGAGCGTGCGCATCTGCGAGATGCCACGTGGTTATTTTAGTTGACCTCGGACGAGCAAGCGGTTCTTGAGTTTCTCTCCTCGGTCAGTGTTGATATATGTTTTCGATGGACGACAAACTATATCCGCAATATCTCACAGCAGTTTACGTTAGACGAGCAGTTTGTGGATGCGGCCATGCCTTTCCATCTAAGCGTAAAGCGCAATCTGGAAATATATCCGAAGCAACGAAGAATGCAAAAAGCGAATGTGAGAGCCTTTAAAACACCTGAACAAACTTTGAACGGGCAAGAGACGGATAAGTGCGTATATAAAACCCGCAATCTGAAACACTCTCCGCGAGCTACTCCAGCGAACAAACGCATACTACAAATAGCCCATGGCCCAGCCCATGAATTCGCGGTACCGCGCATGCACAGTTCGCCGAGGGTTTGCACTTTAGTGCTTTTCATTAAACCCTCGGCGCGCATGTTATTGTTTTACTCTCCGCGCGTATGCACAGCGAGGGTACTGTTGTTGGTCTGTGTGTCTGTTACTCTCAATCTCACTTCTGGAATGTTCGTTCGTCTCACAAACCATACGACCAACTTAACGGGCAATGAAGGTCAGAAAATTTGTGGGGGTTTCTCTGAAAATGCTCCGTTGCAAAGCTAGAGCGTGAAAAAGCCAATATACAAATACACAACGGCGGCTAACTACGGCATAATCGCTCCGCGTGCTCTGCGTACCTCGGAGGCACCAGGAGATGGAAAGGGAGTATGGTCAACGTGTCCGAGACGTAAAACGTCATTTTCACACCTATCGTCACCACCACAGGACGTGAAGCGGCAACTTTCTATAAACGACTCGCAGACATGATTGCCGAGAAACAGCAGAAGGCATATTCTACCGTGATGGCTTGGCTGAGATGCCGACTATCCTTTGCCACCCTGCGCTCAGCCATTATGTGTGTGTGAGGCAGCAGGTCCTCCCGCCACCGCCCAATACGTGTACCGGACATAACCCTCGCAACAGCTGAGGGCCATGTCCCAACAACTGAGTAACTCTGAACCCTACGAGAACTTCTAGACCTATCTACTTTATTTTTTGTATTCCGAAAAAATAAAAACCCAAAAAGAAGGTTTAGTTTTAGCTGTCAAAAAAAAATGCAGGGCCTCTGGCATGCCATCTAGTAGTGTAGTTAGCCCGCATCAGACTCTGCGCGAGCTGGCAAGAGACCACGAGTAACCGCTAAAACTAAACCCAGCCCATCAATTAGTGGTACGGCGCATGCGTTTACTTACGCGGGTGCGTGTCACAATTCGCCGAGGGTTTGCACTTCAATTACTTTCGGTGCGCATGCGCAGCCAGGGTACTGTAGTTAACCCTCGGCGCGCATGCGCTGTCTGTTACTCTCAATCTCACTTCACGTGTGTTTGTTCGTCTCACAAAGGATACGACCTACTTAACGGGCAATGACGGTCAGAAATTTCGAACGGTTTCTCTGCATCCGGCATTGTACGGCTAATGCCTGTAGACGACATTTCATCGCTCCGGAAAATGCGCATGCGCTTATATTCAGCACAGGCTTACCTCGACCGGGTCCGCTTGCTCTGCGTATCTTGAAGGCATAAGAAGTCACAACGAATGGCGTGTATCGACTCTCGCATGCTATCTATTACTGTAGCTAGCCCGCGTCAGACTCTTTGCGAGCTACTAGCGGGAGACCGCGAGTAAACGCACACTAATAGCCCAGCCCATCAATTAGCGGTACAGCGCGTGTGCAGTTCGCTGAAGGTTTGCACTTTAGTGCTTTTCGTTGGGTCCGTGTGTCTGTCTGTCCGTGTGTCTGTCTGTTCTCTCAATCTCACTTCTCGGGTGTTTGTTCGTGTCACAAAGGGTACGCTCTACTTAACGGGAAATCAAGGTAAGAATTTTGGAACGGTTTTCTCTGAAACTGCTCCGTTGCAAAGCTAGAGCGCGAAAAAGCCAATATGCAAATACACAACGGACCGGGATGGCTTACCGCGGTCGGATCGATCCGCGTGCTCTGCGTACTTCGGAGGCATCTGAAGATGCAACGCAGGGCATGTATCGCCTCTCGCATGCTTTCTAGTTGTGTAGTTAGCCCGCGTCAGACTCTGCGCGAGCTGGCAAGAGACCACGAGTTAACAGCTTAAAAACTAACCCAGCCCATCAATTAGTGGTACGGCGCATGCGTTTACTTACGCGTGCGCGTCACAGTGCGCAAGCGAGGGTTTGCACTTCAGTGATTTTCATTGACTAGGTGTGTGTGTGTGTGTGTGTGTCTGTTACTTACATCAACTCTCGAATGTTGTTTCGTCCCAGCAACGAATACCATCTACCAAACGGGCGACGAAG
>CASHTH010001766.1:0-56366 GCA_030341885.1 Geodia barretti
AAAAAAAAGGAAAAAAAGGGAAAGGGGGAAGATGGGGTTTTTTTTTTTTTTGGGGGGTTTTGGGCGTAAAACTTGGAAAAGGTGGGATGAAATGTTCCCAATTTGTTTTCTTTTCCTCCTGTTTGGTCCTACTCCTTGGCTGGTGTGCCTCTTACAATCTCACTCTAGAACCGAGGAGATACAATCCAGCCAGTGTGTATGCTCCTCCAGCGAAGAAGAAATCTCTGGACGACAAGAAGAAGAGTGTTGCTCGACCAGCTCAGCCTAGTGTACCAGTCAAAAGACCTGTAAGAGAAAGAAAAACATGTTTTCACAAATCACAACTTGCATCTCGACCGTACAGAGGGTCTAAAATTAAAAACTGCATAAAAATTGTAAAAAATTTGGGATTTGTCAATTTTTGCTCTGATAAAACTCTCTAACTGTGTGTGTGTCGTCTTGTCCAGGTGTCAGGGGCTCTGCTAGCAGTGAGGAAGGAGGCTGAGGAGAAGGAGAGACAGAGGAGGGAGCAGCTGGAGCAGCAGCATGCGCTCCAGGCTGCACTGGCCCAGAGACAGAAAGTCAGCCTCACACACAAACTTCAACACTTTTCATGTTCGGTGCAGCACTCTTGTGTGAGATAGGAGTGTGGGTATTTGGGCCAGAGTTGCATGAACATCTAAACATTGAAGAATTTATCTTTTGTTTTTCATGCAACAGTCTCATCGTGGTCTCAAACCTCTTTTCACTGGTTGCATTGACAGGCAGCAAGACAGCAGCAGGCAAGACAAGTGGCCCAGAACTGGCAGAAAGATCTCTCGGGCGGGGACCTCCTGCCTCCCAGCGATACCCCCGCTGGTGGGGACGGGGTTAAACAGGCAGGGTTCGACCCCGCTGGTAGGGATGGGGTTAAAGACGGTGGAGGCGAAGGAGTCAAGCAGCAAGCAGATAAAGACAGGTCAGCGGACTAGTGGTTCTTAACACACAGTCGATTCTAATTTGCACCAATTTTGGACAATTTGGATAATTTGTCTGTGTAACATTCGGCACTTTTGAGATGAATGTGGTATGTATTGACAAAGGATTCTGCCTTAATCACTGTGTGGATATAAACTACTATTGGTTGATGATTTAGAATGCCATTCACCTAGTCACCTAGTCTTTGAGTGTGACTGGTGTTCACAGGAGGAGTGGACAAGAGGCAGCTGAGAGAGCCAGAGTCCTTGAGGAGTTCCACCAGCGAAGGAGAGCGGCCGCTGCTAACAAGATGAGGGGTCAGGCCCAATGGCTTCCTTCTTCTCCCTCCCTGTCCCCTCCTCACCCCATGTCTCAAGGTTGTATGAGTGTCTATATAGCAGGGGCCTTGTTGACTTGTAAACCACCAGTAATGTTCAGTCTAAGGGGTCCGAATATTTTACCAGCACATCTATCTTATACATTGCACAGTTTCTTGGGAAAACTAGTTTGCATCTAGTGTTTGCTTAACCATGACACGTGTATTAACACGGTCTCAGCTTGTTTCTGGAGATTCCACTGGATGAATCTGTGCGTGTTACGCCATCATTCTTCCCTCTTTTTTTTCTCGCGTGAGCTGTTCACTATACATGCAGTAGTGGCGGAGCAGGCTGGGCCGGGAGCTGCCGGCAGAGCCCCGAGGGCCAGGAACGCGGCCGAGGGAGAGTACCTGGCCAAACTCCAGGCAATCCGGCGACAGAACTACCTGGAAAAGAAGAGGATTCTGGGGAAGGCGTCAGTGGCGAGGGACGTGTCTCCCCAGCCTCTCTCGGCTCCTCGAGAGGACCCCACGACAGGGGGGAGGAAGAGGGAGGAGGAGGAGTTGGAGGCTCGCAGGAAGAAGATTGCAGCTCTGAAGGTCAGTTCTGACATTTCGAGGAAGTGACACTCCCCCACTTCACTTAGCAGTCGAATACCTTACTCCATGCATACTGATTGAAAAACTAACTACCTACCATTTCAAAATTCCCAATCACCTCTAAATTTCGCTTCAAAGAATATTTCGCCCACTTTTACAGTCAACAATTTACGCTATAGCTTTATACAAATCGCAGCGTTGCTTTACAATCCAGCCATTGATTCGACCATTAGTGAAATACTGTGAGATAATAAACAGCACTATAACCCAGAACATCGAGAATTGAGAAGCTTTTTTGCTCAACTGTTAATCTGTGAATCAGGCGCAGGCAGATCAGCAGGCGGAGCACATGAGGAAGATGGTGGAGGAGAAGAAACGACAGAGACAGCTCGCTGCCGAGCAACAGCTCGCTCACGACGACGAGGGAGCTCCTCAGATGTGGGCGGAGCCTTGTGGGAAGGAGGCGGGGCCTCGGCAAAAGTGGGTGGAGCCTCAGGAGCCTCTGCAGCTGGCCCAACAACCTGACGTCACTGCCACACTTGGAGAAGGTGAGAGTTTACAAAATGTGCGTGGTTTGCATTCTCCAAATTTCTATCCAGAAACCTCCTCGATGATTGTATTTGAGCGGCCATCTGCCCCTGTAATCAAGGGTGTTAACGAGCCGGCGGTGCCAGTTAAACAGGGGGCGGAGCCTCGTCGTCAGTGGGGGGAAGGAGGGGGAACCCCCGTCATTTCTCTTCTGAAGAACAGAGAGCTGGAAGCAGAGACAGGTGTGTGGGCTGGTGTTGGTGCATTTGTGTAGTGGTTGCCACTAGTCAAGGCATTCAGGATGGTTGGTTGGGCTGGGCTGTCCTTCTCAACACTTGCTCGCTAAAAGTATGCAAAATTTAGTACAGCATTTTTGGCACTGCTCACTATATAGGACAAAAGCAAGGCTCGTGTTACGTACTGTACTAACAACTCTCTACAGGTGGAGGTACTAGTTCAGTGAACTCAGAAACTTGCGTGGTGTTCACCAAATGGCCTGACAGCAAACATCCCCTCGCAGCTGCTGCTGCTGCCACTTACAGAGTCCCCGCCCCCTATTCTGATGATGTAGATGCCCCATCTGGGAATGTGACTGTCCCGTCTGGTGATGCACCTGTCCCATCTGACGACGGTGCTAGTGTGTCTGATGACAAGATGAGTCAGACGCAGGAAAAGGGTGTGGTCACTAAAGAAGCCACACCCCTTACACCTGAACCTGTGGAACATTCAGGGGGTGTGGTCAAAGAAGAAGCCATGCCCATTAAACAGAAGTCAGAGGAAGTGACATCATCTCCAGTGGGTGGGGCTCAAGTTGAGGCCACACCCACTCCAGAGCAACCTCGGACAGCGTGGGGGGAACCTAGTGGGGGGCCAGAAATTCCCCCTGAGACTGCCCCCTCTCCGGCAGCACCACCGCAGCAATCAGTGAGGGAAACCCTGACTGTTGAAGATATTGAAATGAGTGACCCCCAGGAGCAGGGGTCAGGGGAACAAAATTTAGACCCCCACCACTCTCCCCCTCCAGTAAGCAGCACCAGTATATACCCTTCTCGATGAACTGTCCCATGATACTAACGTGTCCCAAAATACTATGAGTACATACAACTTTCGCAAATTTTCGGTTGCCCTGTGAAATTTGCTGAAGTGCCTGTTGTCAAAATGTTACTCTAACTCTCTCTCTCCCTCAGGCCCACAGCACACCTGAGAAGAAGAAGAGCGAGGAGAAGGAAGAGGAAGATGAGACGTGGGCTCAGCCGTCCTCCCCTGCCAGTTTCCACACTCCCTGCTCCAGACCTGCTGACAGCTCATCAAGACTCTCTCTGTCTCTGAGAGATGGAGATTTCGACACCAGCAAACATCTGCTGAGGACCTGCTCTCTCCCAAACCTCCACTCCTCCCAGTGAGTCTCCTCTCACTCCCTCTCTAAAAAATATACTGCCTACTGCCAAATTTTTGAGAGTGAATAAATTTTTTTCTCAATCTGCCAAAATTTTGCTCTCCAAAAACGATCCTGCAGTACAGCACATGTGTGGGTAATGAAAACGCTATACTTTATCTGTGAAAAATATTTCGAAAAACACTGCTGGTCAACCTTGTCTGCATATTTTATGTACAGATCTATGGAGGAATCGGGCAATGAGCTGGAAGAAGAAGAAGAAGAAGAAGAGAAAGCTGGAAATGAAGCAGAAGAGAACGTTGACTATTGCGAAGAAGATGAAGAGGAGAGGGTGGAGGAAGTGACTGAGACTGTGGGCGGAGAGAACGAACTGCCGCTAGAAGCCACACCCACTGGTGATGAGGTTGATGGTGAGGGTGTGGAGTGTGAAGGTGAGGAGAGGGACGGTGGAGGTGAAGAGGAGGAAGATTTCTCTGAAAGTGAAGAAGAAGATGATGACTTGCATCAGTTGGTCAAAACCTTGCAGAACTTTGTTCGAGAGTCAAGTTAGTAAACCCTCCCTCTTTCCTCCCATGCTCTCACTCTCTCTCTCTCTCTCTCTCTCTCTCTCTTTCTCGTGTCCCCAGAGACTCCGCCCTGCAGTCCAGCTCGAACTGCAGCCAGCGACTTTGAGCCTGTGACTCCACTCCACGAGAGCTGGGTTGACTCAGGTATGTATAATACTAGCTTCTCTGTGATTGTGGACTTGCACGTGAACAGATGAGGACGATGAGGAGGGGAGAGATGGTCCTGCCTCGTCAGGCAGTGTGTTCAGCCAGCTGGAGAGGACGAGGGTTGAGCTGGAGACTAAGGTTGGAATGGATTCTCTGCTACAGGCCTACCAACTCATCCAGGTACTGCAAAACTAGTACTGGAGATGGTTGGATTGTCTTTTTTTGCTCATGTCCTTGCAAAGTTCAAAATAGTTGGGAAGGTGGGCCTGGAGTTTACTCAGACTACAAGTGTGAATGCGGAGCAATTAAGAGTTGACACAAAATTTGACCCAGTTTTAATGAAGTCCACTCACTCTACTGTTGTAATCCACTTTTTTGGGTATCAAAACTATTTTTTTGCGGAACTTGCTTGTCTTCCTCAGACCCTGCAGGACGAGGGTGAGGCAGACGAAGAGGGAGAGTTTCCAATGGCTCAGCTAACTGCCATTGTTGGAGCCCAGAATGCTGACATATGCCCAGCTATCATCCACCTCACCCTTGCCGACTCCGCCTACTCACTTCTGGCTACGCCTACCTCCGAGGAGGCAAAAGACATGGAGAGAGTGGAGGTAGAAGTTGAGGGGTGACGAGGTGGAGGGGTGAGGGTGTGAGGAGGTTTGGAAGGAACAGCAGACCTTGATTGGCAAACCGATCACTATTTGAAACTTGTTGTTGTTGATGTAAAGTGTGATGATTATCGCTCACCTTATATACGGCGTGCGCAGACGAACAAAGGGCCGCATCGCTTGCGGAACTTTCCGCTGCAGCTAGTTAGCAAGCTCTGCAGCAGAGATGTCTGCGGGAATTCGGACGTATCTAGCACTGGCGCTGCTGGGCTGCGCTGCAGTGGGTCTTACTGCAGCCTACTATCCGACACAGCGGCCTACTACCACGATCCAAGGGACCGCCTGCAGGCCGCCGTTCGGATTTCGTCCTCACTCGTGCGGCGTGCACGAAATCCTCAACCGAACCTTCCAGCCAGCCTGCGAATATCTTTGGGGGTATAGCTCATTTACGTTGTTGCAGTAGAGCAGTGTACGATAGAATTCTACCCGAGAGTGTGCCTGATCGATGTGTGTGTGTGTGTGTGTGTGTTAGGCCCAATGTGTGTCTAGTGACGGACACGGTTCGAAGCAACGTAGTGTCCTACCACTACAGCCAGGGCTGTGACTGGGTCTTCAGTCACCACTACTATCAGTGGATCCGACAGTGCAAGTGAGCCTGTCACAGGAAAATCTGTAGAAATATTTATAAAAACTCTCAGTTATGTGTGCCAGCCAAGCGATGTCTGTCTGGAGGAGACGCAAGTGTTCAACAGATCATACGAGGAGTGTTGTCCAGGGTTCCGAGCCCGCAGACGTACCTCCACCACCAGCAGCTACTACTCCAGGTCCCACTACAGGTACTACTCTGCCATCAACTCCAGGCCTGAAGGCTGCCCCATAGGTGAGCAAGCAACACTACAATCATACAGTAGAACCAGCAAAACAACCGAACATCAGCATTATTATTATAAACCAGGCATTAACCAAGTTTCGTGTACATGGGTTTCTGTGAATGTTTATGCGCAAGTGAACGGCAAACATTTTTGCCCCTGCAGCTGAGGGTAACAGTCTCTTGGAGTGCCTCCGGATACAAGGTCTTGACGAGTTCATCAGCTATATCGAAAATTCAGTGTACTTCACTCTCCTCAATGAAACCATGAATACCCACATCACCCTGTTTGCCCCGACAAACGAGGCCCTCGCCACAGCTCGAGTGATAAGTGGCTTTCCTCTTCCAGACACCGATGCCTTCAACATCTCCCAGAATGTGGGGAACCATATTGTCCCTGGCAATGTCACCATGGCCAGCCTGCGACAGCACGGCAGTAAGATCTACGTCAACATTGAGGGGAGGAACCTCCATCGGACCTCGGTCTCCATAACAGACTCCAGCTACGTCTCTCGCCCTGAGAACTCTTACCAGTACAATCCCGCGCCTGGAACCTCAGCCTTTCAGACAGCTGTAAGCCCTCAGTTACAAGATATACTCACACACTAAAAATGGAATACTACACCAAGTTTTTTCAAGTTCTGGGTGTTCTGGGTGTATGGATAAGCACTAATGTTATTGTTCTCTCTCACTTTCCTTTTAAACTCTCATTTTCTTTCATATCTCTCCTTCTCCTTGTCTAGATTCCATTCATCAATGGAGCAGAGGTAGTAATAGAGGATGCTTGCCACACTGTCAATGCCACTCTCCACATCATTGACAAGGTCCTCGTCCCAGCAGAGGGGACTATTGCAGAGTTCCTCGAAAACACCCCACTTCGGTTCTCCATGTTCAAAGACGCTCTGGAAACCGTGGGTATTCTTCCTTTCCTCAACAACCCAAATGTCTCCCGAACTGTGTTTGCCGTTGAAAATGATGCGTTCACTGAAGCCCTTCCCCCAGGCCTAATGACGTGCATCGGAAACTACATGAGACCACCTTTCAACAACCTCATGCAATTCCACATAGGCCAGGGCGCTTACTATTCATCCGTTCTGGCTCTCGAGAATTTCTTTTACACTAACTTGGGCAAGTTTATTCGAGTGCAGGTGGATGAGGAAACGGGGGAGATCCTGCTCGGACGCTGCAAAGTGGCAATCATTGAGGCCGACGTCGTATCCGCCAGCAACGGAGTCCTGCACGTCATTGAGACATTTCTCTTCCCAGACAATTTCGACTTCATGATGTGCTCCGGTTTTGTCCCCGATCCTTCTCCAGCCGAGTGCCCTCCGGAGGAATTCCCCTCTCCCTCCCCCACCATGGACTTCCCTCCCGCCTCTTCCTCCTTTGACTCAGCAATTTTCCCTACCCCTGGCAGCCAGTTCTTTTTCGGACGCTAGAAAGTTTTCACCCACACGCTCAAAATCACACTCTACTACTACCATACACTATGTTTGTATTGGTGGATTAAGAAAAATCATTGAATAATTGAAAAGTTCCATAATTATTATGTCACAGAGCACAAGAAAATAATTTGTATTCCAACAATGATGCCGTGTGAACAGCGAAATATAAAGACAGAGCTTTTTACAGGATGTAGTATGATATAATTACTGATAGAGTGCTGGGACTCTCTGTGGATATGTGAGGAAAATTTGCTGCAAGTGAAGCAGCCACAAAAAAAGGTGCTAGTGAGATGCGAGTTGAGAGAATACGGTATGTTCTTCCACGAAATTCTTGAGGTAAAACAGTAATGACATTGGAAAAGGTGAGGCCTTGACGGCATGGTGGGGCGGTGGATTAGAGTAGTAAGAAGACTTGACTGAAACCAACAAAGAGAGAGAGAGGAGAGAGGGAGAGAGAGAGGAGAGAGAGAGAGGAGAGGGGGAGAGGGGCCAAAGCAAACGGCTACGGCTTCGAGTCACAATTTGGAGATCGAAAGGAATGGCTATATACAACGGGAGGGTATGAAGCGAGGGAAAGAGAGAGAGAGAGAGAGAGAGATCATAAGAGTTCACTTAGTGAAGAGAGCCTCTCAGCAGGGGTAAGAAAGGCTGCCTGTGATATGTTACTGCTGTTGTTGTTGGTGTTCAACTGGTACGTCTGCTGTGGAGTCCCGTTGTACACAAATTGGGGTCACCGGGGACGCCGTGGTCCATCGGTAGCGAATGGGGCGTGGCTCCATACTGGTGGGCGTGGCCAGTTGGCATTTGCAGGCCCACCCCCTGCGACATGGGCCCCTGCATTTGCTGGGGGTGATGATGCCCGAGCATGTGGTGAGAGTACACAGCTCTCTGCTGCTGAGGATGGACCCCCACGCCATACTGGGGAGGGGGTCCCACAGGTTGGGTCATCTGCGAGTATGCGTTTGGAGGGGTCGCGTAGGTTTGGACGGTGGGGGGCCGCTGGGAAAGCATGCGAGACAGCTGAGGGCTCTGGTGAGCCTGCTGCGAGTACACCTGACCTCCGGCAGGCCCCATCATGTGATGGTGCACAGACTGAGGGTACGAACTGGTGCGGTAAGTTGTCATCTGTGGAGTGTACTGCTGTGCAGGCGCAGCGCGCATCAGCTGTGGCTGCACCTGAGAGTAGCTCCCTTGCTGAGGAGAAGGCCTCATGTTCACCATCATCATCTGAGGTCTTGGAGACCCGTACATCCCTGGCTGAGGCTGGTGGGCTGCCATGTCCGACATCATATCCATCTTTGCCTGCTGCTGCTGGCGCTGACGGTACATGACCATCATGTTGTTCTGCATCTCGTGCTCCATCATGGAATGTTGTGGAATCTTCTGGATGGTTGCCTCTCCACCCATCCCCATCTGGTTCACCGTCACGTTTGGCGCAGGCATCGGTCTGTCAGGTTTTGAAGCTGCACCTCCAGTGGGACCCATCATCTTCGAATTCGCCCCCTTGCCCCCTGAAATTTCCCCCGCGGGGGTCCGCGGACCCCCTTTCCCTACAGAGCGAGGTCCAGCCGGCGAGCCTTTCTGGGGCGGAGTTGGAGGCGGGGCCTTGTTGGTAGGTGGGGACGTGTTGGAGGGTGCAGGGGAACCCGAGGAACCATTGGAGCTGCTGCTGCTGCTGCTCACACTCATCCCCTGCATGTTGCGTATCCGCTGCTGCATTAGGAGGTTGCTACGGCGACGCTCTTGCGCTCTCGTCTCCTGGATATTCTGTTTGATTTTCTTGCATATGCCTCCGAGAGGGCAGTTGTTGTCTTTGCAGGTCTTGGCGTGGGTGAAGACGAGGTAGAGGAACTGTTTGCAGATGTGGCAGTTGGAGCTGGTGTTGCGCGTGCGGCACTGCTGCGTGTGACGAAGGACCCTCTTTATCCTGATGCAGCTGGGGATCTTGCACTGGACGTTGCGACACTGACTCGCGTGGATCAGCGACACTATCGCTCTTTGGAACGACGCATTTCTTCTAGCCTGGACACAACGAGAGAGGAGACGAGGAAGGAGAAAAGAGAGCTAAACTGACTACGTACAAAAGTCTACCACTCCATAGTATCGTAACGGTCTCCTCAACACTGTACATGCTCACATAATTGTCATTATAGTGATAGGATGGATGGTGTACCTGAGGATCCTGTTCCGCGGCCGGGTCCTGGTCCTCCGGATCTATCATTCCCAGACCCAACCTCTCCATCGGGTGTTCGTGTTTCGTTGTGTCGTAGCACGCCAGACAAAGGTCAAAGTCCTGTACGTCAGGCAGAACAAAGCTCATACATACATTCACCCTATATAGCACCACAGTCAACTTATTCTTGATTCCTCAACTATAGTCTTACATACGTAGCTGCTTGCTTCTCCTCACCCCAAATTCTTAACCACTGCACACACAAACTGTCCAATCCCTCTCTCCCTTCCCTCAACTCACGTCACACTCTCGGCAGTGGTATCTGGTCTCCACACTGCGACCGCAGCTGTTGCAGGAGTAGATGAAGCTGGTTCCCTGGTTATGCAGCTCATAGAGCATGGCCTGCGTGGAGGCCTTGGCCCGCCGGAGAGAGGAGAACTCCCAGTGTCTCTCTCGGGCCATTGTGAGGAAGGCGTCTCTCCCGTCCATCAGGTCACACGGGATGAGTTGGTCTGGGTCCACCGTGCTACCAATGGGGGAACTGCAGACAGCTGGCGGCTGGAGGAGAACCACAAAGAACACCTGTAGAGAGAAGATATTCATCATAATATCGTCAACTCGTCTCAGTGAGTGTGGTGATTATGCTAACACACAGAGGAGGAGCCAACTCATGACTTACTGGCCATAATATATAACTAAAAACTGCAAATTACATACGTAACGGGTGTTTTAAGTAAAAATCCAGACAAGAACCTCTCTATGTGTTAGTATAACAGTCAAGCAGGTATATTATGTACGTATGTACCTCTTTGTGTTTGTCCATGGTGGTGTAGATCTTCTGAGACAGGTCGTCTCCCCGCATCATTACGCCACTCGCCTTCCCTGACTTGCTGCGGGCACCGCTCGTCTTCTTGCTCCCCTTCTTGTTGGTTCCTCTCTTCCCTGCCTTCTTCATCCCCCTCCCCTGAGAGGACACACACACACTTTTCAAGGAGAACTTTTGGGATTCTAAAAGATTTTGGCAGTTGCTCAAAAACCGACAAAATTTTAGACCATTTTGACAGTGGCTCAAAACAAAAATTTACAGCACAAACCTCGACAGTGGCGGCCTCTGAAGCCTCTCTTTCTCGGGCCTCCTGGTCCAGTTCCTTGATGGTGTCCTCTATGATGTTGGGCCAGAAGTCCCCCTCAAAGTAGGGAATCTCCGTGACACTGGTCACCGACTCATCAGTACAGTGCTTGAATATGTCCTGAGGAAGAGAGAAGGGGGAGGAGAGAGTAGGGAGGAGAGAGTAGGGAGGAGAGAGTAGTAGGGAGGAGAGAGAAGGGGGAGGAGAGAGAAGGGAGGAGAGAGTAGGGAGGAGAGAGTAGGGAGGAGAGGAGGGGGGAGGAGAGAGAAGGGGGAGGAGAGAGAAGGGGGAGGAGAGAGAGTAGGGAACGTGAAAAACCTGGCAAATACACATTTTGCCGTTTTTGTGGTAGCCATGAATGTCAATATAATGATGATTTTTTTGGTGATTGACTAAATGCCCTTAACACACACATGTTTTTATGAATCGCGGATACAATTTTAAAAACCATAAAATCGGGCTGAAGAGTCTGAAGGCTTACTCGGTAGTCGTAGACGACGTTGTCGGCCTTGCCACGGTCCAGCATCTTCCTGTACCATTCCACGAGTCTCTTTGGTTTGGGAATCTTCTGCTCCACGGGGTGGCAGTGGAAGATGTAGTCATCTCCCTCACTCGGAGGACAGGCCCAGATGTGGGCCGTCATGAACCTGGACACAGGCAGAGAGAGGGAGGGGCAGCTGTCAGTGCAGTGTACGTGTCCATGACGATGGGACAGATTAATCTCACAATATGTCAGACGGACACATGCTTATAATGGATGCATATAATGGGTGTGTGTGTGGCGCATGTGTAAGCCCACTGTTGTTTGCATTCTGTCGAAAAAATTACTAAAATTCACTCCACTCTACAACAAGCCCTGTAATATCATGAACTCACCCGTTCTGCTTGCAGAACTGTAGATATCCTATGAGTATCTCGTGGTAGACGAGTGTTCTGAGGTGTTTGGGGTGGAAGAAATGGATGCTGTCGAGATACGAGATGTACACTCTCCGTGTGTTGGGGGCCGCACAGTCAGAGCCGTACTCCTGGACATGGAGACCAAAGAAACAGACTTCGACACCGTCGATCTCTTCAAACACAAACAGAGCTTTGGTTCTGTACGGGAACTGCTCGGGGAAGTCACCCTGCAGCCAGAGAGAGAAGGGAGAGAGGGGATTTGAAGTCCAGAATGCATGAAACACACTGATACCTTTACTACACATACTCCCTCATCTGTACATTGCACATGAAGAGAAAAAGTCAGTGTACTGCTAACAAAGGCTCTAGGACCAGCAGTGTGGCCAACAACAGCTCCCCAGAGCCTGGCCCTGCCACCCACACACCCAGTGAAGCCACCTACAACGTACCTGGAACCTGTCCTTCATGAGTGTCCGAGTGTCCAGGACCTTGTCAAACGAGGAGACTGTGCGAATGAACACCTCTGCCCCCGAGTCTGAGTTTCTCAGGAACACGTTGACCCTGTCCTCCAGAAATGTCGACAGCTTGTTGGTCGGCAGCCCTGCAGTCACACCAACAACGCAAACACTCTCAATTCCTCTTCTCAAGCCTTCTGTATCAAACTGAAAGCTCAAAATTATTATGGCATTGAAAATGCAACTCTGGATTATTTTTTCTTCCCCAACATCATTGTAAAACACAACAGTAATGTATGCCTGCTTAAGGCTTTCTTCAAACAGCAAATATTTTGTCAAAACCCAAAGCAGTATTTCCTGAACTGAATTCTCTCAACTCAGGTACTCACGTCTGGCGCAGAACTTGTTTTCTCTTCTTGACGTGCCCTTTAGTCTGAGACAGGAGTCACACTGGTAGCCTTCAGACCAGATGGCAGCGTGGTGCAGGACGCATATACTGTGGAATTGTCTCCCACAGTGGATGCACCGTATCATTCTGGAGTGACAGACGGAGGGAGAGAGGGAACATTTTAATTAGTGAAGCTAGGGATGAAAGGTGTTTTGCAGTAGTTTAATTTTCACTTTCAATTTTATTTCTTTACAGAGCTGCTTTTTTCTCTGGACTCACGGTTCATAGTCCACGTGATCGTTTTTCTTCTCCTTGAACACGGACTTGGCGATCTCGGAGGTGCTCATGGGGTCGTCGCCCACGGCAACCATATCCCCCGGAAACTCAGAGAAGCACTTTTGGCAGTATATGTACCTGCAGAGAACAAGGATCAGAGTATTGGGCAGGATGGGGGTATATATTAGAGGGGGCTTTGTACAGATAACACTTGTACACGTGGAGTGAAGATCCTTATGAGGGAGAGGAGGTAAGGTGTGATTGTCTGTACCTGTTTTGGTAGCTGTAGTACACACTGTCTCTAGCAATTGTACACAGGGACTTCCCGTAGCAGTACAGAACTTGAGGATGGAACGTATGCTGCGAGCAGTGAGAGAGAGAATAAACCAATGGAAGGGGGGGTCAGGGTTCAGGCTTACCCTGCCTCCACAGCAGTATCCGAGTTGAACCATGGCGGAGTTGATACCCTCATCAAAAACCTCCACCAGCCGCGTGCAGTACTTGTAGACTCTGGACGTCTTCTTGTTGTAGATCCAGGCGTTGTCAAACATGAGTCTCATGTCACTACAGAACTACACAACACCACAGAGAGAGAGAGAGTTCACATTATCATCCATACATTGGAGTATACTGAACATGCAGTGTTCCTTCGCAAGTAACTAGTAGTTTCTGAAATGCTCCACGTGACATTTGAACATGCACACAACACATGTAAAACTGTGTAATTCAGATGACTTGAATAGATGAAATAGTGGAGACCCACCTCCCAGGGATTGGAGTAATGCCCCTCCTCCAGTTTATTTCTGATTGTTCTCAGGTCCATGGGGTTCTTGATGATGTCGAAATAATCCTGTGTGGAGGAGAGAGAAGAGAGCTCCATGACAAGATAGAGAGGATCAACAGAGGAGGAGAAAGAAATGAGGAAAGGAGATTGCGAAACTCACGGGGATGCCGAGCCGAGTTGGATCCACAGGCTCCCAAAATGGGCAAGCCTCAGGCTCCTGCTTGTACACCAGGTCCAGCACAGGCAGCAGAGCCTCCAACAACTCGTCTCTTGAAAACGCTGCACACACACACACACACAGAGAAAGAAGTGGATTTCAAAATCTTCATTTCTAAATGTCCTTACCTTTCTTGAGGGAGGGGTCGGGGACCACCTTCTGCTTCCCCGAAGAAGGAACGTAGCCCGTGTCCATTTTGGAGGGAGTGGCAGGGGGAACGCTGAGGGGCAGGGAGGGGGGGACCGAATCCGGGGGGTTCTCTCCACCCGTCCGAGATTTAACACTTGAAACTGCGGAGGAAGGTGGGGGTTAATTGGAGTGTGTGGTGGATTATCGACACTCACTTGGTTCCCTGGGAGTGGGGGCACGTGGGACTGAGAGTATCGGTTTCTGCTCGGAGGAGGGCGTGGCAGGTTGGCTGGTGGGCGGAGCCTCAGGGCGGGACCAAGGAGGACGAATGGAGGCGGGGGACTTCATCTCAGATTTCACCTCTGACTTGACATTGTCCACTGGAAGAGATGAATAAAGATTTAGACTTTGCTGAGAGCAAATTAAAGGGAGAAAAATTTCAGTTTGCCAAATCCACAAGATTACGTTGAGACCCTTTGCAGAAAGATCTCAACCTGGGTGTTTTCTGATTTGAAATGCAACTCACGGTCAGGCAGTAAGGATGTTTGAAGAGACGCGGGAGAGAAGGGTTTCGAGCCGGTGGCCAGAATCCCCTCCTTCTTGTCGTCCGTCAGGAAATCCACCGACGGGACACTTGAGGGATTCCCGTCCGGTATACTGGATGGAGCTCCAGGTGACATGGTGTGTCCTGAGAGAGACCATCATAGGGAAAATCATATTATTGTGATAATCTATCTGGGGTCATTGAAAATGTGAAATATGTACGAAATGTGCTGACAAATATTGCTTGCCACCTTCAACACCACCCAGTAGTGATCCCAACACAAGTAATTTCAGAAGTTGGCAGAATAATGAGAGTGTCTCACCGGGATGGAAGGGGGATTGTGAGTAAGGAGAGGGTGCCATCTGGTGTCTCTGGTTGCTCCCAAAGAACCCTGGACCCAGTCCGTCACCTCCGTTTGGTATATGACCATCCATTCCTGCCATCCCTGCGAGTGAGGAGAGCTGAATATCACACACAATGTAGATGACAAGGTATGTATGTATATGATAGGCTCGACAATTACTCATGTAACCTAGAGCTTTTTGTCTCAACTCAACACTCTCAGCCCTTCCCCTTTACCTAATTTTGTGCCCCGCAATAGTCACGTAGTTCAGGTCAGGTTAGGTCTCTATTATCGATTATTCATGCATTATTGGTTTGAAGATACATAACAGGGATGAACAAACCTTCGCCCATAGGTCGTCGCAGTTTCTCCATCTCCATCCTCATCTTCTTCCTCTCCTCCAGCTCCTTCCTGATGCGGTATATCTTCTCTGCCAGTAGCTGGTAGTAGGCCTCGCGACTGGTGGCCATCTCAAACATGGCCTTCTCCACCTTCATGGCGTACTGGATGAGGCTGCTCACTCGCTGGTCCTGGAGGGCATGCGGGTTCTGTATGGGGAAGATGGTCTCCACCCTGCACGGAGAGATGGAGAAATGAGCGTGGCACGTTACACAGACACTCTCCTGAAGAGACGAGAATTTAGTAAAAGCTCGACGGGGTTGGTAAAGAACGTAATCACGGATTGGAATACATAATTTCAAGCAATGCTCTTAAATTCGTGAGATCCGTCAATTTTATTTCGCTCCACAGAGAGTGAGTGCACGAGAAGAAGGGGCTTACAATTTCCTGACGAGGTGTTGTCTTAGTTCCGGCTGCACGCTCTGGTGCCAGGCCTGGGTCTGCTGGTTTGGAATGGTGGGAATGGAGACTGGGAATGGGACCCGGGACTGCGACGTCATGTCTATTCCAGCCATGTCCCCGAGACTACCTGCAGGGGGCAAAGGTCAACCGTAACAGTGAACTTGGTATAAAACATGCAGTGGATGTGGAGATTGGAGGTGGGGTACATTGGGGGAATTCCCTAGTCGTTAGACCACTCACCTGGATCAAACACAGAGTCCACACCTGCAGGTCTACCAGCTGGAAGACAGACAAGACAACATTACGTTTGAACAGATTCAGATACACACATTACGTTTGAACAGATTCACATTATGATAATTTTCTCCAATGGTGCATATTTTTTGTGAGATTACACAGTTTGATGGGCATTAATTAGAGGTTACTACCACTGTTTCTTTGCATGCCCAATACCACAACAGTATGTCACTGACCAGGAGCCATCATCATGGGGTCATGGGGTCGTATGGTGTGATTTGGGGGTGCCCCGCCGGGCCCCAGGGGTCTCTGGGACTGAACCGAAGTTGCCATCTGAGGAGAGCCCCCGGGGGGCTGCGAGAATTGAGGGTTCACTGCCCCCTGGGGGACCGGCGGCCGCATAACCTGGTTATCTGTCAGAGAGAAAGAAAATGGAAGAGCTCAATCAACTAAAGAGTCTTTATTTTGCATTATGTCATAGTTTTTTTGGTCCCAGTCCTCATTGCTGCCTGAAACAAATTGAGGTGAAATTTGGGCGATGAAAAAACAAAAAAGGAGGGGGAACACATACATGCCAATGGTACAAAGTTCAAGGGGAAGTGTAAACACCAAAAGGGGAGGAGGGATGATGTAATTGTAGTGATGTCATAGCTGTAGTAGGGCCAACTACACGGCAGGACTAGTGTATAGACATGTACATAGCACAGTATGTACCTTCTCGCTTACGTGGTAATGCGGTGTTCCTGAGGGGCAGACAGACGGAGCAGTCAGCCTTTCTGCAGTTCTTCCAATGAGAGATGATCTGTCTCGATGACGCACAGTGAGCATCTGCGTACACAAGAAAAAACCTTTAATGTGTAAAATCTGTTAAACTTATCAAATAATTTTACAAAATAATAATCTCGCTCCTATTGCACTGTTCCCATCCCATTCTTCCCCTCCATGCACACCAGTAAATAAAAGATGGATATGAACTCACATGTGCACTGTCGGCCTGCCTGGCACTCGGTCATGTGATCCAACACCTTCTTCATGGTCTGGCAGTGTGGCAGGGAGCACGGCTGGTACTCACTTCCACCCATCGAGTGCTCCCTCTCTCTCCGCTGACACTTGTGAGCATGCAGCAGGAGAACCAGCTGCTGCTGAATCAGCTTCCTCTTCTCCGGGTCAGTCGCTGCCTGCTGGTTTGCCCCGCCCAGTCCTCCGCCTCCTGGCCCGCCTATACCTCCAGAGGTGGGTGGAGCTCCGAAAGTGTTGACTCCACCCCCTGGTCCGTGAGGGGATGAGCCAATCATCTGTTGTTGTGTTGGTTGCTGACCAGGCATTCCCCCCTTCCCACTGAAGTAATCAGAGGGGAGAGAAGGGAGGGAGCCAGGCATTGGCTGTTGACCTGCACTCGACTGCGGAGGGAGGGGCTGAGGGGGCGTGGCTTGCTGAAAGTTCTGAGTGGGTGGAGTCTGCCCAACAGACTGTTGGGTGGGCGGAGTTTGCTGCTGTTGGGGGGCGGAGACTGATTGGGGTGGGGCTGCCGGCGAGGGAGCTCGTTGTTGCATTGCTCCCTGTGGCAACGGGACTTCCCCTCTGTAGAGCAGCGGAAGTGGGCGGGGCATTCAAATGTTGCTGTAACTGCTGCTGTTGTGTCTGGGGTGTGGCAGGTCTTGACGTGGCTGGGGATTGCTGCAGTGGAGAGAGAGAAAGACGAGTGTAAGTAATGTGGGAGGACATGAAACATGCACAGAGCCAGGCACAGGATGCAGGGGAAACAGTGTGGAAGATCAAAGGATTTGGCAGACAGCATCAAAGGAAACTGTGTGTTTGTAGCTTCACATGTGCTGCACATGCATGTAGAATATTCAGTGATGATATAGAGGACTCACCCCAGGAGTAGGCTGCTGAGGTGTGGTCTGTTGCGAAGGGGGCGTGGCTTGTGATTGAGGGGGCGTGGCAATCTGCAGTTGAGGACCTCCTAGTTGCCCAGGCAACGGGCTGCCTTGCCCGACGACACCCTCGGATGGTGGGCGGGGCTGTTGGGCGGGGTGACTCTGCTGAGGATTGGAAACGGGCATCTGTTGTTGCTGAGTCATCATATGAGGAGCCATCATCTGGTGGTGCGAGTGAGGAGGAAGGACGGCGTTTTGCGCCGGAACCATCGAGTAACCCCTCTGCATGTGACCCTGGTACCCCGAGGGGTCCATATATTGGTGGGGGTGGCCCCCCATAATCATGCTCTGGGGTCTCGGGTGGTGCATACCAGGGTGGTGCTGAACATGCTGCGGGCTTGGCATTCGATGATGTATTCCCGGTTTCCCCACCATTGTCATTCGGGTGCGGGGATCGTACGATATGTGCATGCCGGGGTTCATGTGCATGGCTCCCGGTTGCATCATTCCTCCTCCACCCATGGTCATCCCACCTTGACCCATCTGCTGCGCCGCGGCTCCGCGATGCATCGCCATTTGCGAGTGGTGTATCTGCTGGGGCATCCCCATACTCTGCTGGGGGTGGGTACTCATCATGGGCCCTCCATGGACCCCGGGGTGCATCATTTGACGCTGCCTCATAATCAGCCGATGTTGTTGTTGGGTCATCATATTGGGCGAGTGTACCATCTGCTGTCCATGCATGACAGGTCCACCCATTACCTGACTGGACCCGGGGTGGCGCAGGTAGCCTCCCATTCCCGGCGCTTGAGGCTGCATCGCCACCTGCGAGTTCATTCCCGCAGAAACGGTCATCCCTCCAGAGTACGAATTGTAAGAGAAAGGTGTGGAGGAAGCGGACGGCATTCGAGGGTTGCCCATTGCAGGAGAAACGGACGTCGCCATGTTGGAGTAAGGAACGGCAGTTGCAGAGGTGGAGCTGATGTTTGGGAGAGCTGGAGTGGGGTCAGCGGAGGTGCTCACAACAGTGGTATTGAGAGGGGCACCAGCAGTTGAGGTACTCAGTCCTCCACCTCCACCGATGCTGTTGTTGAGAAGAGGACCCCCTCCGAGAGTGTTTGACTGCGGAGGAGGAGTGGGTTTTGCGACGGGGCTGACGCTAGTCGCGGGAGACTGTTGTTGCGACAACGGCTGGGCCAGCGGACTGACACTGGGAGCCAACGATCGAGGCTGCGCGGTGCTGGGCGGTGGTGGGGTGGAGTTGAGCCCAGCAGGTAGCTGTTGAGGCTGGGAGACACCAGCCATACCGGGGAGATCAGTGGTTGCGGGTCCATCGAGGCCCGGTAGATCGATACTAGCAACTAGAAGATCATCTGGAAGATCTTCAAGGAAGAAATCTGGGGAGAAACGAAGACAAGAAAAGGGGAGTGTGTAAGAGAGAGAAGGAAGAGGGTGCAAGTGAAGAGAAGGTGGAAGTTTTGATGTTTGAGGATAAAGAAATGTGTTGGATAGCAAGTCTGTGGCACATAATGGGACCCTGGGAAGCTTTGAGCCCGCTGTAGCTAGCTTTCTGTAGCACATATCTAAACACACAGGTGACACACCCTCTTTCTATGACCCGCGCTCTCTTCGCCTGCGGCTCCAACATCCACTAAAACAGGGGAACTGACATAGATCTCCGGCCAAAGAGACGTACACAGTTTCCGGACGTCACCGACCGTCAGAGAAAGCAAGCGCCCCTCCCCGGGAAAGTTCTCCCCCGCTCGGCTCACCTGTTCCGTCTCCGACGGAGTCTAACTTGGGTCGTTTGGAGGGAGGTACGGTCCCTGCGGACGATAGTTGCGTGGTGAGCGGGTCTGTCATCCCAGGGAGCTTCTGGCATCGGCTGGTCACCACTGGCGGCAACAACTCTATAACATTCTAACTTTCCAACGGAAACTTAAGCTTTTCTGCCACTTTCCTACGCTAAGACCGATAGCTAGAGGGCGGTTCACACGAGATAGGTCCACACACACGTCCTGAGGGTCGCTGGAGACACGGAATTGGTCCGATCACTTCGTCTCAGGTGTGAACGACGATCCAGGAAATTGGCTTTTTGCGCGACTTTCAGCGAACAGATCTGGCCGACTGGCGAGTATACTGTAGACGAGACACGGCTCTCTGGCAGTAGCTGCTCTGGACTTCGGTACGCCGCCTCTGAAGCTACGCAATTCTAGACTTTATCTCTATTTCCCGCTGAGGGGAAGGCGGCCATTTTGTTTGTGGTTTGCAATTTCAACTGAGCGTACCCGGATGCGTTCCCCGACAGTGCTCATTAGTATTACAAAGTGGGCGGAGACTTTTACGGAAAATATACAAGGTAGACAAAGTTCCGTTTATCAAATCCGTATATTAGACAGGTATCACGTGAGCTACAGCAAAATTATACGTAATCTCCGGCTCCTTTTAGCAAGCCGAAAGGAACCGGAGCACAACTGGAGGGTAAAATACGCGCATGAAGCGACGTAAAACGTTCTGTGTTGGTTGTAGGAGGAGGGGAGGGGGAGACAATGGCCGAGGACGGCCTGATCACGTGCTACAAGGGAGGGTTGGTACTGAAAGGTGGCTCCCTGGTGCAGAAAGACATCTGGGTGAGGGCAGGGAGAGTTGTAGAGCCTCAGGAGCTCTTCTTCCGAGACAGACGTGCTCCCAGTTTCTACTTTGACTGCAGTAATCACATTGTGGCCCCTGGGTTTATTGATGTTCAGATAAACGGTGCGAACACAATGTTGCTTGCCCCAGAGTTCACTTATTTTGAAACCGTGCAGGTGGGTTCGGTGTTGACTTTTCCAAACTCCGCCCAGGGGGTGTGGCAGAGGGCGTGGCCTCAGTTGCCAGGGGGCTGTTGGAGCACGGAGTCACTGCGTTCTGCCCCACCATCATCACCTCTGGAGCTGATTACTATGCCTCAGTGAGCACAACAGGAGTTGGCTGTTTCTACTCGCCATTCATTATTGTCTTCGTGTCCAGACTCAGCCCTTCCCCTCTTCTGCTGTGTGCCACATGCTCTGTATATTGCTGTACTATAATACTGCACCATATCCACTGTGTTCACTATTAGATCCTGCCAGAGATGAGAGTGAGTGAGGGAGGATCACATGGGGCAGCTGTATTAGGTAAGGCTCTCTCTCCACTTATTCCACCTCTCAAGTCTTAACTGTGCCACATTCCAGGAGTTCATGTTGAAGGTCCATTCATTAGCCGGGAGAAGAAAGGGGCTCACCCCGAGCAGTTCATACAATCTCTCCTCTCTCCGGGTGCGGTTGTGAGGACATACGGTTGCCTTGACAACGTCCGTGTGGTGACACTGGCACCAGAGCTCGAGGGAGCACAGCACACAATTCGCTGGCTCAGCAGGTGAATTTTAAACTTCGATTTCCAGCAAACATTTTATGCACCGTCCATCAATAACATAAAATTTATGAAAATGTTTTTCTCCAGGAAGAAGGGAGTGGTGGTGTCATTAGGACATTCCATGGCGGATCTGACGACAGCGGAACATGCCGTTAATTCGGGGGCATCTCTCATTACCCATCTTTTCAACGCCATGCTCCCAGTAAAAGCTCTTTATACCTCACCATTAAGTAACGGTAATGTATTTCTCCTAGTTTCACCACCGAGACCCTGGAATAGTTGGACTTTTAACGAGCCAATCGGTGGGGGATGCCCCTGTCTATTACAGCCTAATTGTTGATGGGAATCACACACACGAGACAGTGCAGAGAATAGCCCACAAAGCTCACCCAGAAGGTCTAGAGTTTGGCTCCCTGCCAGTCAAAACCTGTGTGTGGAAGAATGTCATAAGCACACAAACACACACACACACACACACACAGGTGTAGTGCTGGTGACAGACGCCATGGCGGGGATGGGAGTGAGGAGTGGGGATGTGAGAGGGGGTCAGGAAGAGAGCCGTTTCTCTCTGGGAGAAGGTGGCAGAGTTGAGGTGTCTGGAGGAGCTGTGAGACTGGCAGGAACTAGCACCCTCGCTGGAAGGTCAGCCTATACTTTCAGATGAGATGCCTGCTTTACCCTAACCTTAAAGTAATGATTCCCCAAAAAATATGTCTTGACTCAAAACTTTATGTGCAGTGTGGCGACAATGGATGAGTGTGTTCGTCATTTCAGACGTGCCACGGCCTGCACAGAGGCAGTGGCCCTCGAGGCTGCGTCTCTCCATCCAGCCAGGGTCCTGGGTCTGGAGGACAGCAGAGGGCAGCTAGAGAAGGGAGCCAGGGCTGATATAGTGGTCCTGGACCGAGATCTGAATGTTCAAGGAACCTTTATAGCGGGTCATCCGGTGTGGAGTCTTCCTGGTAGCCGCATGCATAGAGAACAGCAGAGATTTTCAAATCTACATACATAGCAACCAACACAGGTACTATATATTTCACGGACACAAGGTTTGGCTATTTATTGAAGATGACAGTACTCATAAGTTCACACTATTTTACAAACATTGTTTCACTAGACATTAATTTTGAACATCTACATTGAAGATGACATATTCCAAGAACGCTAGATGGTCTCTATATCACGGGAGCTGCTTGCTGCCGCAGCGTGGGTGATGATGTCATTGATATTGCTGGGGCTGAGGTTTGGGCGGAGGCTCCAGACCAAACTGGGACATCAGTCTCCCAATCTCTCCCTCCTTCTTCCCTTCAGCTATCACCTGTGCACCACAGACACACAAAAAAGTTTTCGAAAAAATTACATAGCTTTACTGATCACTGCCCACAAAAATTGTGCAGAGAACACGAATTCGAACCTCTTCAATACTCAAATTTAACATACAAACCCTTAACCTTCCTAGCAATGTCCATCTTCCCGAAGAGGTTCCAAGTCAGTACGCCCACCACCCTCCTTTCCTCTCGACTCAGGTAGAACACCACTCCTTTTGAATAGTCATCAACACCCGCCCCACCCTCCTGTAAGAGCTAATATCACAGGATAATTACAGGGGTTTCCTCTTTCCCTTTACCTCCGTACTAGTCTTGGGGTAGACTCCACAGGTCGGCAGACTGGAGTCAACTACACCAGTGGCTTCAAAACCAACGTCAGGCCCAACGTCACTCCAAAACATCGACTGATGTTCGAATTTCTGCTGGTCTCCAGCCATGTTGCTTCCAGCCAATCTCCCGCTCACCTGAGACGAGGCTGACTGTCATGTGACTACTGTTAGAGGTCATGTGATCACCTGGGCGTGGTCGTGGTGCTCCACCCTTCGTCTCCCGAGATGTGGATCATAGAAACAAGCTGCATCTCCAGCCTAAGATGAGAGAGAAAAGTTGATGGTTGTCTCTGCCCAGAGGAAAAGGTTCTGGTCAAAATATTAAGTGATTTATTGGTTGTGCTCAGCATTTTGAGAAACTGAATCAGATTGCAGTGTTTTTGCTACAAGCATGAAATATCACATGATGTTATGCAACCAATTGTACTGCAGCTTCGTGAACAATGACTCCACAATGATGAGTCAGCACAACCAAGAAAAATACGCAATAGCTACCAGACCCTCTTTCTTTGTGGGTCTCTTAGTATATACGAGAGTAGAGGTGAATGGAGAGAGACAGAGCTGGCCTCTGCCACTGGAGACTCACCGCCCAGACATTGGAGCAAGCCTGTAGCTCTGCGTTAACCCTGAACCCCCCGAGATGACGGTCCACCTCCAGTTGCCCAGAACTGGCAAGGTCTGTGTTGGGCCAGAGACCCACCGCCACTACCACATGATCCACTGTCAGCTGTAGGAAGAGGAGGACCGGTGTCATGTGATAGTCACATGACCTGCTGCATATATTAACCTCAATTCCACTGGAAGTAGTGACTTTAACTCCACCAGACTCTGGCTCCACACTGACCGGAGTCACATTAGGAAACACCTCAACTCCCTCTGCAGTCAGAGCAATCATCCTGTTGATGAGAGGGGCAGGGAGTGAGGCGAGCTGACCTTTCTTGACCTTATCGAGAGTCCAGGAAGCGAGGGCTGGAGGAAGGACCAGACCAAGATTGCCCGACTCTGGAAACAACTGGTACACCTGCAGGCCTCCTTCCCTGTCTGTAGAGACATTAGGAAAATTTCATCAAACTTCAAAAATAAACTGTGTGTGATAGGTCCTGCATCAAAGAAGGGAGGAGTAGAGGAAGTTATCGTCATGACAAGGGGAAATAGTTTGGAAGAGCTTACATCTGGTTGCCATGCCGACAGCGAGCTCGGTGCCAAGGAAGCCACCGCCCACAACCAACACTCTCTTGGTATTCTCCAGTCTTTGGTCCAGAGTCAGGAAGTCTGGGATCTGTAGACCACACCCCTGACCACACCCACTAATTAACACACCCTCTTACCTCTCTGTAGACGGACACATGTTTCTCAACCTTTTCCCCACTGAATAATGGCAGCGTCCTCGGTCTTCCCCCTGTTGCCAGGAGACACTTGTCATAGGAGATCACATGACCACCGGCCAATGAGATTGATCCGCTCTTGGTATCCATGCCGACCACCTGTGATACAGTATGGGGCGTGGTTTCGTCTCTAGAGGTCGAGAAATGCCTGACCTTTGTGCCTGTAAGAACAGCAATTCCGCCTTCTTCCCTGTCCATTAGCTCTCCGACCTTGCAGAAATCAGCATTGTAGAACAGACTGAGAGAAACACAATACAGTGAGACTACACCTCTGAATAAGGGACACCTCGGGGACACCACAGTGTCCTTTTCCGAGGCAACAGTCACTTATTCAGGAGTATTATAACACACTGATGTATTAGAATGGCACAGAACCAGGTGTCTTGTCACTGCAGACAGTAATTAATAACGACAGGGGTTGACTCACTCGACTAGTTTCCCTCCTGACCATGGAGCAATGAACTTCAGCTGTTGCGCTGCAGCGTGATCACCGCTCAACCAGAGGTGTTTGGAGAGTGGGGGTCGACTATATGGAGAATAGTTCTCCTGAGTTACGATGAGGACTTTGGCTGCTGGGTCTCTCTCTCTGATGGCTTTGGCTGCGGCAAACGAGGCTGTCCCTCCACCAACGAGCACATATGGAACCTTGTCTGGGTTGATAGACAGAGCATACAGTGATGGTCAATGAGGGCTATTGAGAGAACAAACAGACGTACCTGGGAGAGAGATGGGTGGGGGTGGAGTCTCTGACTCTGGTGGTGGGGCACTCTCCTCTGTAGCTGCCTCAGTGGAAGATGGAGTCAACTGCTGCTCAGCCACAGCTGTGGCGGAGGAACACAAATCTCTATCAAACTGCATTTTGAGGTATACATACCTTCTGGGTGGACTGCTCCGGACTTTGCATACGCATCCTTCTTCTGCTCCACGAGTGGCTTAGTTCTGTTCGAGGTGTATACCTATGAGGAACGGCCGAGGTCAGTCGCTGGTCTAGCTATATAGCTAGAGGTCTCACCTGGTAGGCGGCCGCTACTGACGCTCCTGCAGCCGCAAGTACCAACCAAGTGTTAGTGGCTCCCGCTCCACCTCCTCCACTCTGGTAGCGGCGCGGTTGGAGCGCGGATCGTCTTGCCAGATGCCTCACGGGCTGCAGTCTGCTACAGAACACTCTGCCAGCCATAGCCGCTGTTTCTTCTCCTCAAAGGAAGGCCGTAAAATGCATGCGCACGTGCGGGTGAAAGGTCATAAACAGGTGTTTGCATCAATGACGATGAATAAAGTCACTTTTTCTTTCTTCTTTTCATGGCCTCTTTCACCTTTCTCTTCACCTCTGCTACATCCACCCTGCCTCCCCCCTCTTCCTCTCCCTCCACCTTCTTCTTTCCCTCCACTGGCGGCTTGAACGATCGCTGTCTGTCTTCTTGTCTCTTCCTCTCTGCCTCAACCTGCTGAGTCTGCCAAGCCACACCCACTAACAACACACACACACCCACGACAAGGTTCAGACCCCTACCTTCTTCAGCTCTCTCTTCCTCTCCATTCGCTGGCCCTCCTTCATAAAGTACTCGCCTGATGCCAGCTCTTTGTCAATCTGCAGAGACAAAAACCTTTATTAATCGACCATGCATATGTCAAAAATACTCTCCCTACCTTACTCTCAGGCTGAGGAGGAGGGAATGGGGTGTACTTCTTTTTCTCCTTCTGTTTCTTTGGCTTCTTCCTCTGAACATTGGAGCGTTTGAAGTTGGGCAGGAATCTGTCCCAGGACTCTTGGGCCAGTTGTGGATCCTTCATCAGCTCTCGCTTTATCATCAGAGTCTGCCAGATAGAGGGAGTGAGGCTATATCGCAGGTATAAACATATAGACGATTTCTGAAGTGTAAACATGTGTTGGTCTACCCATTTCTAGGTACTGATTGAGTTATCCTAAAACACTACTCCTCTAGGCAGTATAATATACCAGAGTAAGGCTTACCTTGATGTTGTAGATGGGGTGGATGTTCTTCATGGTGTCCTCCACAATCTTCCTGAGCTGTTTCAGTCCTCTGAAGTGGCCCACTCCAGCCACCGTGTTGCCCTGGACCAGCACGTAGCACTGTGTCAGCAGCTCTATTGCCTGCACACATACACACATACGTACAGAGAACACTGATCTCAACCATTAACAGCTTTTCCAAATAGGAATCTCAGTGTAGCAGATACCCTGAACATGTTGTTCTGTGAATGAAACTAACCAGAAATGATAAAATTATTTCAGTGCTGTGTGATGGCAAGTGTAAAAAGAGATGTCGTGTATCGTGATAAATAAAATGCTATACTTGTACGTATGTTTCTCAAATAGACAGACCTTGAGGGTAGCTCCGCTGGGTCCAACGAGTCGCCGACGGCGACGAACAAACCTCTCCTTGTTCCTGACGAAGGAGCGTATCTTGATGATGTCGCAGTCAATCTCGTCCTCCAGCACCCTCTTAGCCTGCACCGCCCGTCACATGATGAGACTCCACCCAGACCACACCCACTCACTTGCTCAAATGGGACACTCCGGGACAGAAGTTTGATGAGGTCACGAGCCTTCACAATGATGTAAGGATCCCAAGTCTTTCTCGTGGTGCTAACTGTCATACTCCCTTCTATGAGGTCCAGTCGACACGACACACCCTGCTCACACCCATTACATCATTTACAAAAACTATGACATCATCGGTATTACTCACAAGGTCCTTGAGGGAGCGAGATACATGGGGCCAGACTTGCTGGAGGTATTTCTCTCGGTAGCGAGGGAAGAGGGTAGCGAAAGAGCTCTCCTCTAGTAGCGGACCAGGCATCTCCCCTCGCTGGATGACCACCGTCTTCCAGTGGTCAATGTCCTCGCTGTCCCAGGCTGCGGTGCATACAGAGGAACTCACGTGACCAGCCGAGGTGCGAAGATTTCAAACTTACGTTTGTCTTTTCTGTACTTCTTGCTTGCTGGAGCCTCTTCCCTGGCTAAAAACCATTTTGAAATTTACGTTTATACAGAATCTTTCAACTTACCATCTCCTGGATCAGTCTCCTCTGCTTCTTCTTCGTATCGCTTTCTTTTCGACTTTGGAGTCGCCATGAGCTCTTACTCTAATTGTTGCGCACTTACTCTAATTTTTGCGCATCACACCGAGAGATCAAAGTGTAAAGCTCAGAAGCTAAGAGTGCAGGCGATCTGAAGATGGGACTGTTTGAGGGAGTCAGTTTCTACATTGCGGAGAAGACGGTGAAGGACGCGGGAGAGGTAGGCCTATAGCTAGTGTGTTATAATACGGAGTTGATTTCTTCCGGGGGGGCCCCCAGCTGAAGAATGCTCTGGTGAAAGGAGGAGGTCAGAGGGAATTCTACCCGAGCGAGTTGGTGAGTCACGTGATTAGTGACTCCCTCCCTCCCCCCTCGCTGGGTCTCGCTCGCTGCTCCACCTGTCCTATTCTCCACGTGAGTTGATCATGTCTCTAGTATGTATGACTGGTGTACGACGTCATATGAGCCGGAGGTCTGGCGAAATACCACGGCTGACCAGCTTTTGGCAAACCTTCTTCTGAGTCCATTGTTGTAGGTAACCTTTTGACATTCTCTTATCTCTATAGTCGGATTGGGTCTTCATGTCCTGTCGATGCGGTGTTCTTCTCCCGTATCCTCTCCTTAGCTCCTTGTTTGATTGTTCTAATGAGGGTGTCCCCTGTATATGTGTGAGTGTGTTGTGTGTTTCTTGACCCACAAGTCACCAGAACTGCTCCATTCTCTCTAAGAGAAGATAAACTTTTCTCTGGTCTCGTCTTCTGCCCATCAAAGGTTATGCACTGCCCCTTCATTTCTGTGTCCTAATGGAAATCTTCCCCCATTCCCTATCCTCAGCTCCCACTGGCCGACACGGAGAAGCTGGCGTGTCTGGTCTTCTACTATGGAGGCAGATTACAGCTGAGGCTTGACGCAGCTGTCACTCATCTCGTTACCATGGATACCAATGGTGTACGTCCACTTCACTCAACTCACCCAACAAAACTCAGTATACTGTATATATGTCAATATTTCTTTGGCCAACAAAATGTTTTCCTGGTTTAGAATGTTTTCTTGTTTGTTGTTTTGTTTGTATCTCTTGTTTGTTGTTTTGTTTGTGTCTCAGGCAAAGTATGAGGCTGCAGTGAGACATGGAGTGAAAGTGGTGGCTCCTGATTGGTTGATTGACAGTATCGAAACAGGGGTCTTGGTCGAGGAGGAAGAGTACCACCCGAGATTGAGGGGGCGTGGTGACCACACCCACCAATCACCCCAGAAGGCCTCACAGTGCAACGGTGATGTGCAGGAATCGACCGATGAGAGTCCGGGGCACACCACAGGGGGCCAAACTAGGACCACTGCTGACCAAACGGTGCCAGAGACTGCCACAGCTGGAATGGTGGATAGAGAAATGAGGGGAGAAGATGGAGAGAGGAAGGAGAGGATGGATGGGGAAGAGGAGATGGAGGTCGAAGGTGGGGTATTGGAATCTGCTCCTGTCATTACTAGAGAAGATGAGAACATGGCGAGAAGTGTGGGCGGGGGAGGTGAGGAAGGAGAGAGGTTGCTGGCTGGACTTGTCTTCCATCTCACTGGGTATCTGGAGTGTATGGACGTTGACACCCTCTCTAAATGGAAAGAGGTACAACTATTACATGATGTCATTTGTTGACCTTTCGAAGTCTCAACTAGTTCTTAGTCACATGGCCATCATTTCATTCTTACACAGTACACACACAATGCATCCAGATTTTTGAACTCTGAGTGTAAGAAATAACCACGCCAAAACCGTTGTAATAGAGTACCATTGGGTAAAACTCCTATTCCATCAGTTCCCTCTTCCCTATCACAGGTGATAGTTCAACATGGTGGCTCAGTGGTCGACATGTATGACTCCGCCCACTGCACACACCTCCTTGCCCTCCACAAGAAGAGCGACACCTTCGCCAAGGTCTGCCCACTCTCCTTGAGTCATGTGACAGTCACCTGATGATCATGTGACTTCCCTCTACAGGCCTACGCGGATGGGAAGTGCATATCGAGTGCTCACTGGTTGAACGATGTTCTCACTGACGGCAGAATGTTTCCTCCGCGATGCGCTCTGCATTTTCCAACCGCCTTCAAATGGCAAGTCCCTGGAGCTGACAAATATGTGAGTGTCATAATCATGTGATGTCATGTGACCAAGACTCCACCCTCCTGCAGTCTGTCACACTGACTAACTACAGTGGAAGAGAGAGGGAGCTGGTGAAAGACATGATACATCTGACTGGCATACCTTACACCGGCCATCTCTCTAGGGACACCACCTATCTCATCTGTAAAAGGTTTGACCTCCAACCTAGATAATCTCCAAACTGACTTTTCTGTTGCAGTCCCAGTGGAAATAAGTATGAGAAGGCGGTGGAGTGGGGAGTAACCGTTGTTAATGCCAGTTTCCTAGCTGACATCATCCACAGTAAGTCCCTCGGTCAGTTTGTCTGTAGCTCTGACTATACCTCTGATCTCTCTGTAGATGGACAGGTACCAGCTGTACTGTTCCCAAGGCACACTGAGGTGGGTCAGCCTCATGAGTTCCTTCCTTCTCACTGCTTCGAGGCCAGCCGACTCCTCAGTGAGACCCCCCCATCTCTTCTTCTCCTTCCTTCTCGCTTTCTTCCTATTCTGATGTGAAAAGCTGGGCTGTTTTGCAGTAGATGGTTTACGGACATTGAAACTTTTCTGCACATTCGATATGAATACGCAATGAGCACTACTGTGATTTAACAGATATGGCTTCTCTTGTGTACAATAGGTTTTATAATCTCCCCTCTCTTTCTCTCTCTGTGTGTTAGGGCCATGGGAGGAGTTTCTACGGCTGTACTCGGAGGCTCACAGAGCCTGTCTGGACCACACTACCACTGATCTGGTGTTCCGGTCTCTGAGGAAGAGGGTGGGGGCGGAGCTAGGGGGTGTGGTCAAGAAGCAGAGGGTGGAGGAAGGGGCGGGGCCACCGGTGGTCCTGCTGACTGGAATCAGTCAGTCCATTTCTAGGAGACTGAGAGAGGTAAATTGCCAGTTCCCATCAGCACCACATCTTCCTCACACTCACCTTTTTCTCAGACTGTGCAGCAGTTGGGAGGAGTTGTCAGTGACAGACCACGGGACTGCACCCATCTTGTCGCCCCTCGAGTGAGTCCTGTTTTTAATGTGCAGCGCTTCAACGACGAATGTGCCTTTGATAGCAGAGTTCTTTCAAAACTCGAAAAGAACTCTGCTATCAAGCTCGCTGGCTGAATTAATCCTCCCCACTTTCTTCTATCTGTCTCCCACTGTCTGTCTCTGTACAGGTGGCGAGGACGGTGAAGTTCCTGAGTGGAGTGTCAGTCTGTCGCTGGGTCCTAACTCCAGATTGGATAGAACAGTGCGAGAGGGAGGGACGGCTCGTTAGCGAGGAGGGGTTTACCCTCAGAGACCCAGACGCTGAGGCCATGTTCATGATGGACATACCAAGCAGTCTGCAGAGAGCTAGAACTTCCGAGTTTCTTCAGGTATACCTATAGTACTAGAGCTCATTGAGTGAGGAAAAGTCACAAATTATCAGACACACACAAAGTCTGTTCAGTGCTGATTGACTACTGTTTTCTGCCAGTAATCCAAACATACTGATAGTCTCTAATGACAATGGTGATGAATGAATGCAGGGCTACTGGCTGCACGCCACAGCTAGTGTCCAACCATCCCCTGAGAGTCTGAGAGACATCATCGAATGTGCTGGAGGAAGAGTGAGTCACACACACAACTTCTCTATCTCTACACCATTTTTATAGTGGTCTGTGTACTGTGCCATATGTCGCCGAACTTGGCCCACACTTTCATCCCCAGCTGGTGAGTTCCAGCGAGGCCCAAGGACGGTTTGGAAGAAAGTTTGAGAGAATGGTATACCAGAGATCACGTGATGTCATGTGACCTCTCATGTGATCTATCACACAGGCTGGCAGTGAGGTGCAGTTCTTGGTTCTGTCAACTCCCGAAGACTTATGCTCTGGACTTTGCACCCTGTTCACCTCCCACGGTGTCCGTGAGTAATTCTAAAATGAAAAGCACTAAACCCTCGGCACACTATATAGACATGTGGAACCCATACACAAGTGTGGCACCACCACAATTGATGGTCTTGACCATGCATCAAAAAGAACAGCATGTTATGCACAATTTCCATGGCCTCAATAGGTTGAAAAAATAGCCAGCCCCATTTCTGTTTGTGGGCAAAAAAATATATAAGGTTGAAAAATTGCCAACCTTTCATCTCTCTATTAATTTTCGTATTACCCATGGATTGTTTAGTGCAAAAAAAAAATATATTGTAAAAACCCAAGGGTGAAAAAAAAATCGGCCAGCCCTTCATCTCTCCAGACAGACGTCTACGGACGCAGTGCTATGCCGAACTGTACGCTGCCCTTCGAGAAACATGGGTCAGTGGTAGATTTGTGGGTAAGGGGAGGAACCAGAGCTGTTCCCAGCCAATGCTCTGGACCATCTGACATTTTCAGTGCGGGATCGAGGATACGAACCCCGCACCTATGGTGTCAGTCCCCACGACTCTAACCACCTAGCCACTCGGGCTGGCCTTGAGAGCTGATGAAAAAACGTTCCATATATACCAACACTCCTATTACATCATTGTAAAAAAGGCGTACACACCCGGGATCGAACCAGGGACCTCACGATCAAGAGAGGGGGTGCTTATCCACCAGACCACCACCATTACTTGAATGGGGTTTTATCCCGCTAGTATATAGCTCGCGGAGAGTCTGACACGGGCTAGCTACAGTAGTGTCGATACACGCCCTTCGTTGTGGCTTCTTGTGCCTTCAAGACACAGAGCGAGCGGACGCGGTCGAGGTAAGCCTGTGCTAATTAAATGCATATTGGCTTGTTCACTTGCCATAACTTTTGAACGCAGAAGTTATATCAAAATCGCCTTTTTAAAATGAGGCTAGTGTAGCGATGAACCTCTTCGTGTCGCTATTTCGTTGTCTCGTTGCGCGTGGTCGCGGTAACGACGAACGGACACGTATATACACACTATAATTATACACACATCTCACGAACCAACCCTCGCTGCGCATGCGCGCCGAGTGATAATCATTTCACATGATCCGGTCTCTCTCGGTCCAGCTGTCTACAATGCGGAGCTGGTGTTGACGGGAGCACTGCGACAACAAGTGGATCTCTCTCAGTATCCTCTTCCTTCTTTACTTGTGGTGTCATAAGTTCTTAGGCATTTCTGCTCATCCCTCCCCCAGATTAGGAGATCTAAGTTTAGTGTGTGAGTGTGTGCAATAGCCTTAGCCACTGGCAGAAATCTCCTGTTCCCAGCAGCTACCAGTGGAATGAATTCAGGACCTGCAAACACGTCCTCATGCAGTACCACCTCTGGACCTTCCACCAATGAAGAATGAGACAGAAGCAAAACTAACGCTTTTTTATACTCGCAATACTTGCTATCGACATGTTTTATGAAAAATCACGCTACTATATATAATTTTGATGAACAATTTGATGAAGTGATGATCAGTGGGTTATAAATAGAAGTGATCAATGGTGATGTAATGGTAAATGCATATTCATGACCTCGTCCTCTAGTGATAGGAGGTAGTCAGTTCTGTTGCTAGGCAACTCTGTCTCCAATAGCAGCAGCCCCTCCCTTACATGTGGGAGGGGTGGGGCCTGGGAAAAGTGGGTGTGGTCAGAGGCAGTAGCAGAGAGGGTGTTGCTGGAGAATGGGTGTGGTCCTCGGAGAGAGAGGGAGGTGGCAGATATGAGGGAAGCCGGAGTCACCAGACCTTGCAGGCCATAATGCTGGAGGTAATGGGAATTAAATAGAATGGGGTGATTATTAGGTTGTTTCCAGATACATGCAAAACAACCATTCTGTGATAGTTGAAGGAAATGACCCAAATCCTTACAGTACAGTTTAAAGGGAGTTCGTTTAAAGGTGGGCTGCAAGCCAAAAAATTGGTCACTGCACAGTATGTACAACAATCACACTGCATTACAAACCTTGAGTCCATCCCAGATCCTTACTGCCATCATATTTCCCTCGCCATCCGCCATGTACACTGTGTCCAACTTCCTACTGGAGCTGCTGCAGATGATGTCATTGTTTATTACATCATTATGACATCGTACCCCACCTACCCGGTGGGTGTTGCCTCCAGCTGTTCGCTGATGACACTCACCACAATTCCGACGGTGTCAAACTCCCCACACCACACCCCCTCCCCCCTCACCAACCTCCCAATACTCACACACTCCCGCGGCCGGTAGCCTTCTAAAACTTTCCCCATCTCACACTGGTCCATGTCCACAGCCTCGAATCTGGTGCGAGGGGAGGCCGACATCTGGAGGCTGCCAGACCGGCTTTTCCTGTTTGAGCTGTTGAGGTTCCACATCCTCACCAGTTTCCCCTCCACCAGCACCGACGTCACACCCTCACGAGGCTGCCAGACAGACAGCGTGCAGTTCACTTGTGGAGGGTTGGGGCCTCGAGATACAAGTCTGCACATAGAGAGAGGACACCTGCTTTATCTATAGCAGAGAGTTGGGAAATGCAGTGCACAACAGAACTAACTTCAGTTGTCAGAAACACTACTCTTTTGCTCACTAGAGAGAAATGGCAATACTAAAGACCTGGAGTATTACCTGACTCTGAGAAGAGGAGTGGAGGTGTGCGGGAGAGGCAGTCTCCCTCTCTCCTCCTCTTCCCTCACTGCCTCCTCAACCCTTTGTCTCAACTCAGTCTGTCTCTTCTCACGGAGCAGCAGGTGGTAGCTCTCCAACATGGCCACTTGCATCGACGACAGAGCCTCCTGTGCACAGCAACACATGTAGCAACAATAATCTCTCTTTTACTGAGTAGCAACGTAAAAGTAGGCTCACAGATGGAAATAATTATAGTTACTGTTTCTTTTGTATTACCCAGGCATCTTTCTCAATGTACATACATGTACAGCAACTGTTTTGTATTACCCAGGCATCTTTCTCAATGTACATACATGTACAGCAACTGTTTTGTATTACCCAGGCATCTTTCTCAATGTACATACATGTACAGCAACTGTTTTGTATTACCCAGGCATCTTTCTCAATGTACATACATGTACAGCAACTGTTTTGTATTACCCAGGCATCTTTCTCAATGTACATACATGTACAGCAACTGTTTTGTATTACCCAGGCATCTTTCTCAATGTACATACATGTACAGCAACTGTTTTGTATTACCCAGGCATCTTTCTCAATGTACATACATGTACAGCAACTGTTTTGTATTACCCAGGCATCTTTCTCAATGTACATACATGTACAGCAACTGTTTTGTATTACCCAGGCATCTTTATCAATGTACATACATGTACAGCAACTGTTTTGTATTACCCAGGCATCTTTCTCAATGTACATACATGTACAGCAACTGTTTTGTACTTTCATCCATTCATGAAAATTTCCACTGACCTAAGCATACATGGTGGGGAATTCCCCTCAATATTAGAAATAAGCAGATGTTAAGAAAAGTATGTGAGTAACCTGAAAGGTGAGAGGGTCTGAGGAGTTGGTTAGAGCAGTGTGGATGGCCTCTCCGTCCTGCAGCTGCTTCACCTGGGCCGTGTTGAGTCTCCGAGACCTCCTCCAGCCCACTCTTGAACAACCATCTGCAATCAGCAACATTGATGACTATTATCACACCAGTAGGTCTGTGTATATACTGGGGTACCGGGATAATGCTGAGCGAAACTATCACAGTTTGTGGGCTGTCGACAAAAGTGTTCTCATTTTTCATTGCTGGACAAGCAAATTACGAACGTACTGTTTGCAACATTCTCATTTGCCATCAAATCGTGAAAGGTTTGAAAGTTTACTATTACATACTTTTGTTGGCCAGTTCTTCCTCCAGTTCCCTCTGCACTCTGCTGGAAATGGCCTCAATCTTTCTCTGCCTCATCTCATGATGTCGACGACCTGCTTCCTCCTCCGCACGGCTGCTCCGGAAGATATTCCTCCCATCTCTGACCTTCTCCATATAGATTAGGGGGTAGACCCTGGCAATTACTGCCTCCGTGCACCCCACCAGTCCACCATCAGCGAACAAGGAGGAGAGAGGGAGGGAGAAGGGGAGCGGACAAGTTTGAAATCCGAGTCTCACGTACCATCTGGCTCTGCGGGTTGAATTAGCCGAGAGACGAAGACAGAGGGTGGGCGGGGCCTCGAGAGGGTGGCACCCGTCAGCTGACCCCACCAGTTCAGCTCCGTATGTGACAATCTTTGTCCCGACGGAGAGTCTTCTGCAGTGGACCATGTACTGCAACGGAGGGTCCAGGATCCCTGGCAGACTGTACCAGCCATCCGTCACCTCCACTGTGGGGTACCCCGTATCTCCGCCCTCAGACGTGGGGGGTTTGGAGTAAGGACCGGAGTATACTCCACTCACACACAGGACGAGCCTCCGGTGACTGACTTCATCTCTCTCACAGATCCTGCGGAGGGCAGGTCTCTCAGCAGCCTCCATCTCTCTGTCGTATCGATACCTCATTTGCTTCATGAGCCAGTCCGGAGTGAGCCAGCGACCTCCGCACTCCCTGGGGAACCTCGTTTCCATGGCAGCCAGTTTCCAAACAAGCCACCGATAGTGGTTCTGGAACCACTGGAACGAAACCAGCCCTCTATCGACCCCGGGAGAACTAGCAAACGCCTCCCACAGCTCCTCGGGGCCAGCTACTCCATTGTTCAGTCTCAACGTGGCACCATCCCCCACACACACAGCTGCTCCATCCAACACAGCAGAACTGAAGAATAACTCTCCGTTGAAGGTGTAAGAGGAGGCAGAGTCGGTAGTCACGGCGACAGTGGTGGGGTGGACTCCAGCTCGGTACAGCTGTCTGAGTGAGAAGTTCCCCGGGTGACCTCTGGCAGACAGAGGGAGTCTGGCCTCCGAGTGCTGCGAGTGAGCTGTCAGCAGAGAGCCAGCAGATCGAGGAATGACCTTCTTTCTCACAGGTCTCCTCCTCAGAAAGGGTCTGGGCACCTCAGAAGTGAGGGGAAGATCAGTTCCGGCATCCAGGCTGTCATTCAGTGTGTCCAATGCATATTCTCCAACACTCTCAATGTCTTTCATTCCGTCCTCTTCCTTTTTCTCTCCGTCATTTCTCTCTAAATGACAGTCTTCCCTGGCGGTGTCTTTGTCAGGAGAAGGTCGTTCCTCATTCTGTGAGCAATAATTGCCTCCCTGCCTCTCTCCGTCTCTCTCTGTACCAGTGACAGAGTCAGCATCCACAGGAGACTGGTGAGGAGAGTCATTTCCCCCTTCGGTCTCGTCCCCAGCCTCCTTATCTCTCTTTCCTTTACCACTGCTGGCTGCAGACAGTGGCCTGACAGATCTAATGCTTCCAAGTCTGTACCTACAACATTCACAAAATGAGGAGAAATTAATTGTGGGGTTCGTGTCCGGAGAAAGTCACATGCTTTAGAGAGAGAATCACATTTGCCCATGTTTTGTACGCCTATACCTGTGAACTGGGGCACACATGTAGGAGCCATCAGGCCCCAGGAATGTTTGAATTGGGGTCAAAGGTCGCCTGCCAGTCGTTCTATCACAGATCAAACCTACAATGACATAAAACATTAGACATTACATCATTGAAAGAGACTATAATTATATGTATATACCTTCAGGGGTGGTGTGTAGACCACGAGATGACGACTGTTGGTCCGCTGGGGTGGGAGTGGGCATGGCAGTGGGAGGAGCTTCAGGCTGGGTGGGCGGAGCCTGTTGGCCTCTTCTGAAGACTGGTTTATACCTGACGGAGGTTCTGGACGAAGACATGAGGTGTGGCTTTGTGGCTAGCGGTCTAAAGTGAGGGCGAATTCGAAGTCTTTGATCATTGCTAGTGTTTGTTGACGATGGAGCACAAATTGAGGGGTCAGTCGACGAGTTTGTTGATGATGAAGAACTAATTGAGGATGATTTATCACTAATGGAGGGGCCAGCTGGCAATTGAGAAGAACAGGATTTCTCTCCTCTCACAGCAGCAAGAGCTGTTTCTGACACTCTGACTTTGATCCCTGCTGCAGTCTGGAACCCCATGAACACAGTACCTCCTCCGCTCACTGCCTCTTTCCCCTTTGACTTTTCCTTTTCTTCAGTTCTCACTGAGTCTTCCTCTGCCCCAGTCCCTGTCTCTCTCACAGCTCTGAGTGCTGCCTCCGATATCTCTACCTTCCTCCCACTGGCTGTCATCAGCCCAGGCAGTGGCACTGACCGAGTCTCAGGTGACAGGAGCTGGTTTCCATCTCTCTCACCTACTGATGGGGCCCTCTCCCCTGTGGACTCAGAGCTCCCAGAACCTCTATGGAGCAATTGTCTGGCGGCTGATAGAGCTGAGGATGACACAATCACCTCTTTGCCACCGGCAGTCATTAGTCCAGGGAACGAGAGGGGGGCACTCTTTTTCACAATCGCTGGAGAATTACTGAGTGAGTGGTTCAGATCATTTCCATGCATCGCCAATGTTTCTTGTTCCTTTGAACCTGCGACTGGTTCTTTTCCCACAACTAGATCCATGTCATCATCGGAGTGATTCTCTCCTTCCTCAAGGGCTGCTGGACTACAGCTCCTCCTCAGCTCACAGCCACCATTCATGCCTGATTCCATCTCTTCCTCACATGCCATTACCTGCTCCACTGTTCCCTGGTATGGCAACTGTCCCAGAGTATCTCCATCATTAGCCTCGGGACTTGTCACTCCAAACAACTCATCCATTAGTGTCTGGCTGGTTGTTCTCTCGTCCACCACCTCCTCTTCCAGTTCCTTCTCCTCCTTCACCCCCATTCCTGTTAGTCTCTCGGCCTTGTGCATGGCTCGCTGTGGAGAAGACTTCTCTTCTTCGCCGTCACTGTCTTCAGGAAACTCAAGAAACTGTCTCACAGCCTGAGTTGAGAAATAGGCACTGCAGTCTTCCTCAACCTCATCGCCACAGTTTCCCTCCATCGAACCACCCTCATCTCTTCCGGAACTTTCTTTCTTCATCATCTCTGCCTCAGCAGACTGCTGGTTGAACTGACTGAAGACAGTAAAGTCAACCAGATCCTCTCTACCAAAGCCTCTGGTATATAAATCATCTGAGAACTCCCTGGCCTCGGGGAAGGCTCCATTTCCACAGGTTGATGGCCTTGTTTCTGTCACCAATGGAGGGTCAGTTGAAGTGTTGATATCAGCCAACAGAGTGCGAGCTCTCTCCACAGCCTTGCCTGACAGAGACAGAGCTTTCCCTGAGGCCAACTGGAACCCACTACATACAGACATTCTAATACCTTTTGAAGCAGAAGAGGTACTGGCTGATCCTGAACCAAAGAGAGCGATAGAAGTAGAATTTGAGCAGAGATCCACAGCAGCACTAGCTGATCCTGAAACACACGGACCCATTGAGGTGCGAGGTAATTCTGTAGCAGCCGAATCAGTTGATGCTGGCGTTATTCCATTCTCTTTGTCCGAGGCCACCAGCTGCTGTGCTCGGCGGAGAGCTGAGGATGACACGCTAAGCTTCCTGCCATTCCCAGTGGAGAACCCACACTCCACATGATGGGAGGGGGTTTGCACAGCCCCTCCCTCCTCGACCCCTGCCCCTGCTCGCCTCATCCCCCTCAGGAGTCGAGCCACCCTGGCCTTCTCCTCCACCACCGACACATTCGCTGCTGGACGAGGAGGATTGAACGGCCTCGCTCTCGATCTCAGTACTCCTGCCGAACGAGCTCTCTTACAACTAGAGACATTGAGAGGTGTTAGCTGCCGAGGTGTTGCGACACAGTGTGGCTGTGGTGGAGGCACACTGCGTGGTTTCTTCATGTCATCTTTTGACAAAAGTCTCTGTGCCTTCTGTAGGGACTTTTCAGAGAGGGAGAGGGAGCATCCGGAGGCAGTCTGGAAACCAACAAAGGAGGGAAGAGGAGGAAGAGAGGTGGACACATGGGCAGTGGGAGAGGTTGGAGATGGGAGAGGATTGTCTCGCAGTTCTGGGACCCTGCTTCCTCGCAGAGGGACAACCACATGTGGTCCAACATTTGAAACCTTTTCTTCTTCTTTCTCTTCCTCTCCTTTCTCTGCATCCTTATCGTCTGGTCTCATTTCACAGTCACTCTCTGCCACTGATTCTAGTTGGAGCTCACCACTTGAAACTCTCCCTTCAATCTCCTTTTCTTTCTCTTCTTCTTCATCTTCTTCTCCATCCTCCTTCTCATCTTCTTCTTCACTCATTTCACAGTCACTCTCTGCCACTGATCCAAGGAGTGGAGCAGCGTCTGCAACTCTATTCACACTGTCAGGAGCAGTTGGTTTCTGGTCAAAGACCTCACCCAGGCAACTGGCCTTCTTCACCGGAGGCTCTGCAGAGCTGATCTCCTCTATCTTTCTCTTGCCCCTGGTCTGATTACCAATTCCCCTGCCAGTCTGCCTGTCAGTCTGCATGCCGCTAGGGTAGAGAAAGTTGTTGATTGTTGTCTTCGAAGGAAGGTTGGGATTGACTTGTGATTCAGATCTAGTAGGATTGACTTGTGGCAGATCTCTGACTGGAGAGAATTGCATTTGAATTTCATAGTGATTGACTTCTCCATTGATATCAGCGCTTGCATCATTACCATTGGGATTGACTTGTGTTGAGGTTCTGATCTGAACGACCTCTGTTTGGTTGACTTGGTGGGTGCAGTAGGTGTCATGATTGAGTTGAGTCTGATTTTCTATGGGGTTGACTTGCCTTTCATTTGTTGTTTGATCAACTTGTATCTGATCTCCATTGGTCTGCTCTTGTATTGGATTCCTTGAAGATTTTTGATTGGCTGGAGCTTGCCCCTCCCCCTCCTCACCACTGCACCGTGCTCCCTCTTCCCTCTCCTGATTGTCAGCTAACGCAGGGTCTCCCTCGTCCTCAGGTCTAGCGGGAGACTCTGGGACCGTGGCCACCAGGGGACTATCTGGAACCCTCTCCACACAATCAAACACATCCGGACTATCAAACAGCTCCTGACTGGAGACCGGGGCCTCCTCACAGAAGCCTTGGTTGAGTCCCACACTCTCTCTCTCACTCCTCCTCCTCTTCCTCCCCTCGTCAATTTCAAACCTCCTCCGTCCCTCAATCTCTGGCCTCGTTGGTGTCTCTGCAACGGTGTTGGTACCACTGATGAGCGAAAGGCTGGTATTATTAGTGGGCGGGGCCTCGGGAGAGCAGGGTCGCTGTACAGTGTGAAGCAGAGGACTGGCAGGGATGGGGGAGAATGGGAGAGGTGTGGCAGGAAGTTGCTGAGCCGTGCTGGAGGCCGTGGAATGACACTGTGGCGACTGGCGTCTGAATAGTGTTCTTATCACATTCTGCAGAGGAATGATTGATGATGTAAGAATGACATCATCAGATTACTTACTTTGCCTTTCGCTGCCAGTGACCTTGGTCTTGTTTTAGTAACTGTTCTCTCCATATCTGCAATACATACATTCAATGAAATCTGTGAATTTTTCCTTATTTTCCATTGAATAGTGAAAGTTTACTCCCAAAAGATTCCGCTATGGACTTACCAGATACTTCCTCATCAGTGGTGGTAACAATGGGGGTTTCCCTTTTGACGGCATGTCGGAGATTGGTGGGTGTGGCCATAGAGACTGACCAATCAGCAGAGCTGTCTGAGCCGAGGGTGGGAACCACCGGGGATGATGCCTGCAGGACAAGGATCATGAAATGATCAGAGAAATCGCAGTGGGGATCTGATGAAACTGAAAACTATGTATGGGCATAATATGATGCTACATACCTTGTGGAAAGGTGTGCTGGATAAAGTGATATCTGTGGAAAATATTTCTCATTGATGCACTAACAACACTACCACCTCACATTTCATGTCAGCGATCTGCAGTGGAGACTCAGCCACCTTGATCTCGTGTTCACCACTACCACAGGACCTCGCCTCCCGACACACCGTCACTGGGAGACCTCGGTTCTCGCATGACGAGCCTGCAGAACACTGAGCAGCTAATACTAGGCAACGCACTAGCTACAGGAAAACGACGACCTCACGTACCTTCAGCCAGTTGCAAAATAGTAAGCTCCTCCACACGAGTCCCAAAACCTACTGTTCCCTGCATCCCGTCTTTCCCTCTGCCGCCGCTGCATATGAACGTCCTCCTCCGCGCGCGCACCTGCGCCAGTGTATTTCTCCAATTAAAGCGCACCGCTGAGTCAGCACATTACACAAGGCTGGGACGAGAGAAATGCACGATGATGGAACGGACAGTCGTATCAAGACCTTTGCCAACATCTTCATCTCTTTCATCGGAGCAGGCATTCTGGGACTGCCCTATGCCTTCAAAGAGGTGTGTGCGTGGCAGTGGCGTGTGAAGTTCTATCTCTCTCTCTCTCTCTCTGATCCTCTCTCAGAGCGGGATCGTGGAAGGCGCGGTGGTCATCAGTATCGTGGGAGCAGTCAGGTACGTATATACCGTCTCTCTGTTGTCGTGTATCACGTGATCTGTCGCGTGTGGTGCAGTATAAAGTCCATGTTTCTACTGATTGACTGTAAGAACAGAATGATGTCCAAGGCCACACTCACTATGGCCACCAAACTACCCAATGGAGTGAGCCAATCCTCTCTCTCTCCTCTCTCTCTCATACACACATTACATACAATACTCTGTTGTGCCGTTAGTAAACCAGGACCAATGTAAGGCACTGCTTATTATGGTGGTTGTAATGACACTTGCCTTTTTCTCCTTCCAGACTTCATCTCCTGTCACTTCTAAAAACATTGAATATGGAGATGTTGGTAGGAACACCTCACTGTAATAAACTCCATTCACCACTCACTTCTCTGAACTGTAGGAATGTTGGCTCTAGGCTCGTTTGGACGATGGCTGGTGGACATCAACATCCTCATTTCTCAAGTTGGTCAGTCGCCAGTTCACTCTCTCCCCCCTCTCTTACACCTCCTCCCCTCTCCCCTATAGGGTTCTGCTGTGCCTACCTCATATTCATCTCTGAGAATCTCCACAGTGTCTTCCCTCGCGTGTCTCAGTTAGTGACTCATCCTCCCTCCCTCCCTCTCCTCATCTCATCCTCTCTCCCTCCCTCTCCTAATCTCATCCTCTCTCCCTCCCTCTCCTAATCTCATCCTCTATGTATGTAGACTGGTCTACCTCTTTTCTCTCCTGCCTCCCCTCGTCTTCCTGTGCAACCTTCGTCACCTCAAGCACTTGGCTCCATTCAGGTACACACGACCACTCGTCCTCTCTCCATACAATAGTTCACAACCATTACCCCCCTCCCCCTCTCTCATCCTTTGTCTCTCATTTCTTCAGTTTGTTTGCGGACTTTGCCACCATCTTTGCCTACGGAATTGTCTTCTATTTTGACATGGAACACTTCCACCTACTTCAGTATGCCCTGACTACTACTAAATATCGAGGCAATGATTTTTAGCAGACTAAAATGTAAAAGGTTTTGCTGAAGCAAATTTCACAGCACCTAAAATATCTTTTAAAATGACTTTGCCAGATTAACTGTATCTCCACTAGACTTTTTCTCTGGGTCACATTGTCTGATCCTACATTTCCATCTCTTTAGCTTCCACATACGAAACTACTCATTAGAGGGGCTCCCCTTCTATCTGGGCGTGGCAATCTACTGCTATGAGGGGGCGGGGCTAATCCTCTCTCTCGAAGGCTCCGTCAGCAAAGACCTCCGGGGCAGCTTCAAGACCATCTTCCTGGTTGCCATGATAATTGTCACATCTCTTTATGTTGGGTTTGGTGTCTGTGGCTACCTGTCATTTGGACCAGACACAGAAGACATCATTACCCTTAATTTACCAGGAGGTACCCCTCCCTCTCTCTCTCTCTCTCACCTCTGTCTAAACTGCTCTACATTTGATGTTGCAGGTCTTTTTCCGTTCTTGGTGAAAGGGTTTCTCTGTTTTTCGCTCTACTTCACTTACCCCAGTGAGTCGTGCAGAATATTCCTCTCCCTCTCTAGTTAACCCTTCTCACACTAGTCATGCCCTCTTTAACCCTTCTCCCACCAGTCATGATGTTCCCGGTGACCACTGTATTGGAACGAATGTTCTTCTCTCAAGGAACTGCTGATACCAACTACCTCCTTGGAGTGAGAGCGAAAATAGCAACTTTCGTAATCTGTCTCTCCCCCTCTCTCTCTGCTGATATAGTGTGTGCTGCGTTCTGTACTGGTGCTGGTATCTGGGCTAATAGTGGTGGCCATTCCTAACTTCTCTATCCTCATGGCTCTGGTTGGCTCTGGCTGCTGCACCATGCTGGGGTTCATCCTACCTGCTGTCTTCCACTGGCTCATCTTCAGAGGGTCAGCAAAACACTAGCTAGCCAGTTATGTACAGTGGAACCACTGAATGTAGAGGACACCCCTCTCTATGAGGCACCCCTCTCTATGAGGACACCCCTCTCTATGAGGACACACCTCTCTATGAGGACACACCTCTCTATGAGGACACACCTCTCTATGAGGACACCCCTCTCTATGAGGACACCCCTCTCTATGAGGACACACTTCTCTATGAGGACACACTTCTCTATGAGGACACCCCTCTCTATGAGGGCACCCCTCTCTATGAGGACACCCCTCTCTATGAGGACACACCTCTCTATGAGGACACACCTCTCTATGAGGACACACCTCTCTATGAGGACACCCCTCTCTATGAGGACACCCCTCTCTATGAGGACACCCCTCTCTATGAGGACACACTTCTCTATGAGGACACACTTCTCTATGAGGACACCCCTCTCTATGAGGACACACCTCTCTATGAGGACACCCCTCTCTATGAGGACACACTTCTCTATGAGGGCACCCCTCTCTATGAGGACACACCTCTCTATGAGGACACACCTCTCTATGAGGACACACGGTGCTCCCATACATTACACTACCTCTGAATAAGGGACACCTCCCTTTAAGGACACTTGGTTCTGCCATTCCCTGCTGAATAAAGAACACTTGTGAATGAAGGACACTTTCAATGTGCCTCTTATCCAGATGTTCTATATATAGTACCACCTGGTGTTCCATGTCTCTCTCTTCCACTACTGCAGGGACCTCAGTCTGGGTGCTAGACTGTTCAATATGTTCCTCATCATTCTGGGAATTACAGGGTCAGCCCCACATTCCACCTCTCGCTGCATGTTGCTATAGTACATGGTATACCCACTCTTTCAATACCTCATCAGTAATGGTTCCCTCTCTCCTCCTTTAGTTCAATCATCGGGACAGTGGATGCAATCTCTCGACTCTATGGAGACAAGACAACGGCACAGGTCCAGCCGTCCATTTCTCCTCCACTCTCACTCCACAACTACCACAGACGTTTCCAACCTCTCCTCCTCTTTATAAATCACTGTGTTGTAAAAATAATCTTTCAGCTCCCACCACAAATTTTTTTCAGAGTGTATATAATATCATTGTACAAAGAAATTTTTAAAAACCAACTGATATTAATGTTGCGTTCTGAGAAAGAGTTTGTAATTGTGTTCCTTGTACAACGAGGGCCATTCTTCCATGGAGATGTCAATTCTCTGGAAATTATCGTGTCGGTTGTCAAGGAGAAGACGAGCTATTCGCCGAGTCAGTACTGTACTCTGAAGATGAAGGGGTGTGGCTATGGGGAACTTTAAACATTGAACTCTGACCTCTTCCGATGCTGCCAACTCCTGCACACTCATCCACGCGCATCTCACGACTTCCTTCTCGCATGGTTTGAGGTCAAAGGTTAGAGGGTGGAGTCTACAGACGAAGTAGAGGTCCGAGCAGCCGAATGTGTGTGGCATGTGATGATGCTGTCTGAAGGCCAGTATTGATCGGAACTCTGTGCAACATTATGGAGGTGAGGTTGGCTAGTGGAGACTGTATATATACCTGTTTCAACTCCTGTCTCTTCCCTCACCTCTCTCACTGCTGCATCAGCTGCAGTAGCCAAACACCCAGCAGACAACATGTAACAATATCAAGTCTAAGACAGGCTCACGTAAACTGCAAAATCTATGTGCTGCAACTAAACGCTACTGAATGATTGCACGTATGGTTTACCGATGTCTTCTGAAGGCTCAGCTAGGCCTCCTGGGAACTTCCAGTTGACAAACTGTGTGGGGAACCCCCATTATAATTATCACCACACACGATGAGAGGCAGGTGAGACCTTGTACTTGTCCTGGATGACCAGCATTTGACCAGTCTCTTCCCTCCACACAGCCCCTGATCATGACAGTGGGAGCATGCAAATGTTAAACACAAAGTTTTAGCCCTATTATACATACACAAGAAACAGCAACAAAATTAGAATCGCCAGATTAAAATTTTTCAAGTGGGGGGAAAGAATGACAATCGTGAGTGAGTGCAAGTCAAAATTTATTTCTGCCACTATTTCATATCTATGTATCAACTTATTATTAACCTGAGACTCCGACCTGATGAGAGGCGTAGTGAGGCAGTCTACTTGAAGAGCCCTCCTCCAGCCAGGCACACAGCACCAGACTACGAGCCTCATTAGAGGAGTGGTGGAGGGTAAACCCCACCCCTACTGCCTCGTTAGCGAGGTGGAGGAGTGGGAGGGGAAGATGGAGCCACACCCCACTCCGCCCTTCGCCCTTCCACTGTTGGAGGTGGTCTAGAGAGGAGAGGTATATACAGTGTTAAGAACCTCTCTACAAAGGGTTCTGCCCCATACTAATACAGTACAATTACCTCTGAAGGAGTGAGGCCTCTAAATAGAGAATGTCCCCAAATTCAGAGGATTGACAAAATGAGAACTACGTAACTGGAGAGGAGAGATGAGAAGTGGACATTGTGTGGAGGTCTCCAGCCATGACTCCAGGCTGTAGTGAGATCTATCTTCACGGAGCGGTAAGGACTGAGCTCAGACCAAAGGGAGGGAGTCCGCAGAGGAGATGGTGCGACTGCCAGTGGGACAAGAGAGTCCGGACTCTAGCAGCCTACATCCCTGCAGATGTAATCCTCCGTTGATTGCTCAACAAATGACCAGCATACATACCAATAATCGACTGCAGAGCGAGCGAGTGAACATTATTCCTCCACTAGTCTGTCTCTTTGACCAACTTTGACCTTTCAGATTAGCCACGCCCACTTTGTCTTATTGCTAGGCAACGCAACAAGGCATGGAGAAGTGCAGCAGGAGAATTCGCTCGGTGTCGGAGCCGGCTCTGCGACTCCACTGCGGCGGGGTGTCGAGAGAGAGACGGCGGGAAAGTCAGGTCGGCTATGAAACTGGAAGAGACCGCGCCGCGCTCTCCGTCAGCCGCTGGTCCTCTGATGAGGTGCGCCCCTCAATCATCCGTTCAATAATGTGTAGTTCAGTGAACGTTCTGTGCAGGTGTGCGCGGTGCTGTACTATCTGGTGTGTCGATGTGATCAATCACAGCTCAACATTCTACATACAGTGAGCTTACCAACATACGCCACAACGTTTTTCATCGTTCTTGCAACTTCCAAGTTGCCGGCATACACTAAAGTTGCACGAAACCTTTTATTTCCCTGCCCTCTCCCTCTCTCACCGTCTCAGAGCTTGGAGAGTGTTCCACATCGAGACCTGCAGCTGAGCTCGTCAGTGGGTGTGGCCTCTGGACTTGAGCTCCGCCCAGTCTCCACCCCTCTGTCTCGAGAGGTCAGAGTCCGACTGAGAAAGTCCAGGATACCACAGGTTCATATAATACTCCATAATAATTGACTATTGAGTTTTGCTGCCTCAGAACAAGAGGTTGTACAGAGCTCAGAGTGTGGTACTCCATGAAGAGGTACATACAGTACATGGGCTGCTGCTTCTCAAGAGTGTGGTTTGTTATTCGCTTGGAATAGTTTCAACTCTGTTCTTTGTGATTACAATTTTGAGCCTTGAGGATCACACTATAGATACAAGCAGAATTTATCCCACCAAATTTGTCCCCCCTGCCAGCTCCCCATCAGATCTTTCACATCTTCCCCCCCATCACACCCTCCCCCATCAGACGGTGAGTCCTGTGACCAACAGTCCCTCCTGTCACCTCATCTCCTTTCCCAGGACACCCCTACTCCCCAGTCTCCCACCCTCACCATCTCCACTCCTCACACCTCTCCCTCCCTCCGACACACCCTCCACGCCTAGCAGGGGACACCCTCACAATGACAGCGTCCAGCCCAAATTCTTCCCTTTTCCCAGACACAATACCTTGTCCTCCGCTCTTTGCAGTGCACGATCACGTTCCTTCAGTAGAGGCGAGTAGTTGATCAAAGTGTTCAATTGTCTCTCAGATGCACACAATCCTTATACCAAAATGACCTGGTTCTCTAGTCTCACTGCAGGTTAGTGGCTCACATTCCATCTACATAATGATGTAATGATGATGAATAATCCATTCAGGTGGCAGCAGCTCGAGGCTGCTTGCAGCATGTTGATATCAGTCTGACGGCTCCACCACCGCGTATAGTTCCATGTCTGCCATCCTAAGCTAGATTAGTTCTCGAGTCTCTCTGTTTTTTCCTCTCCCTCCCTCACGACGTATCAAGCTCGCATAGAAGAAAGACAGTCCAGGAGAAAAGTCAGGGACCCAGTATGTTGCCTTCCTTAGCCTCTGGCACTCCACTATGCCCTTCATACGTACCACCTCAAACCTCTCATGAACTGTCAGGAGCCCCTTTACACAAACACACACCACACCCACACGTTAAATAATCATTTAACAAGCCACAATTGGGCAGATATAGTGGTCCTTGATTTTCAGAGATGCACCTAGACAATATATTAGGGAATCAATAACTGAGAGGCGGGGAGGAAGGGAAGAAGAAAATGTTTCCTCTTTTCTAGAGTAGTTCCACTGTATCAACTGTGGCTGTGAAACTGCAGGTGTCAGATTTTGGCATGAGAGGATGCACCATGCAAAAACAGCTCTCTGGAAAAATCTATTTATCGAGAACTGGGTAAGAAACTCACTCTAAATGCAGTGAACAATAGGTCTGAAATCATGTGTTCCGAGATTAAGGTGTGGAGCTTTGTGAGAGAAGGTTGTTTATAGCAGTCTGAGGATGAAGTTTCAATTGTGGGAGCAGGTCGTTGTGCGTGACCTCCTGGAGTGGCCCACAAAAACTAAAATAAGGCAGAAGCTGATGGTGTCAAGTGAGAGGAGACCTGACGCACCGGCAGCAGTGACTCAACCATCGGTATAATTACATCCTTGCAAGCTAACACAGTAATCCAAATTGACATAATAAATCACAACTACTGGTGATGCAAGGTAATAACTCTTACACCACCTCTAGAAAATCTGATATAAACACGGTTTTCCTCGTGCACACACAGTGCGTGTGTTTCTCTTCACTTTGCAAACTTCTCTGTGACGTGTGTAGTGTGTGTGTGTGTCTGTACACAGATATGGGTTTGGATAGTGCACGTGTGTACATTATGTGCTGACTGGGCACTCTGGAGTTATCAGAACCCGTCAAGTGCCCTGTTTACCCAATCTCTCTCCCAATCGTAAAAACTCTCAACTCTCGCGTTTATCCTCATAAAGGTCCAAATGCCTTCATTCCTATGGACAATAGTAAGCTGCTAATTAGTGGCATCCAGCGCCAACTGTAAAAGGAAAATAATAATAATAAACCAATGGTCTAGTGAGAAACAAATAGCTTCAGTCTCTATGCTGCATTAGGCGTGAACATAGTGACTGGGCATGTGAGAGGTAAGTTTGTCTTTCGTCTCACATCCATCTAGTAAAGATATCTACTGCTGCAGTATGCAGCTGAGTACAAACACACATTGACTGTCTGGTGTCCAATACCAGCAAAAGAAAAGAAGGTTTCTCATCACCGCTAACAACATGACAATTCCGTCAGTCATGTGACGGTGCACGAGATGTTAGGGGGATTGCCTTCCTTGTGTATATATTTGTGTGTGTCCGTATCTGGACACTGGAGCACTGTATTGCAAGGGCAGAACTCAAAGAATAAAATTGTCAACGTGTGAAACACTCGCCTTCATTATACACCCTATCATATCATTAGACAAATAGAGAGAGAGAAGTACCAAGAGAGTGTGACAAATTGGTCCGTGGGCTGGCAATGCCAATTGATGGAGAAGCAGTAAACTGTCATTGTGCACCGTATCAGGAGCACTTCCTTCTGCCACTATAGCTGCAAGCACCACAGTATGCAGAGACTAATTTGTTAAACCATATCAGTTATTTCGGAAACTAAACTTATGACTGCAAAGTGAGCAACAGTCAGTAATTCTCTGTGCTCTCCGTTCAATGCCGTGGCGTTATCTAATGTCGCGTTCCTCCCCTCTCTTATTCTCTAAATTAAAGGATCGTCTATGTGAGTACGCTGCCAGCCAATAGACTCGACACGGGCCTCAGAAAGAAGGGCTCAGGAGTGCCTCGCGGGTGCCGTCGGGCCGTGCTATCTCGACTTACGTCCCACTCTAACAATCGGTCCAGTTTCCTTCGGACGCAAGCGAAATGGGAACGGGGTTTCGAGACGCGGGATCGTGACGTAATACTTTCTCTACTCGCTGGCCAATTGTGTTAGTGAGATGCACGGGTCTCTGCCGGAGCAGCTATCACACTCCGTCCGCGAGACGCCTCCTCTGCCTTTGTCATACCTGCACGATCTAGCTCCCCGCTGTCCACCCACTAATCCACCTCGTTCGATCCACTTCCTTCTACACGAATATTTCAGGGCGCAGAGACATCATGCGTAAACTTTGCGTGTCCCGCGGTGCGTCGAGCAAACTACCGAAATATCCGCGGGAATCGCGTGCCTACCATCCCGTCCTCGCCGTAGAGAACCCAGCGGACAAAGAAACGGACGTTACTCCCTGGGGGCTTCATGGTGCCCGTGGTGGGGGTGGCACGGGGGGCACCCTCAGAACTTCTCTCGCTCAGCAACTCCTAGCCCGATCCTTGCCAAAAACCTGGTTTTTGCTGAGCGCCACGAGCCTCTCTTCTGCCATTCGAGACTGCCTCAATTCCCGAGCCAAGCAAAGACCGACTGCAACAAGTCCCCCGGTCCATTCCAGGAGAGGACTGAGCCCTGAGGTGACTAGAGTTCCCATCCCCTCTCAATTTCGATAGCAGACTGGGCGGTTGGTTCAGGGGATGAAGGTATCAGTAGTAGGATCCGCATAAAGAACACCCCTGTACCCCAGCTTTCCTCCAGGAGAGCCTCTTTACTCGTCCCAAGAAGATGCTACGTTGGTTAACGGGTGTGGCGACAGTAGTAGTGGTCCTGGCTATAAGAGTAAAGAAGAGCTCTAAAACTGGGACATAAGAAGATGCAATGAAGAGTAAATCTAGAGTCGAGGCCTTCGGACAGACCTTGATACACGGATGAGTTTGTGACGTGCACAGGTGACCCACTAGAATTGGGAGGCTGGCCAAGTATGATTAGTCTGTTACCCATAAGGAATCTATCAGTTTCCGAGTAACGGTGTCACCGCAACCAGGGTTGCGGATCTGGCTCTTGCTGAAGGCTCTGAGGCAACCTAATAGCTGCCAAGGGAGGCCCCATATGAAACCAGAGAAGAAAGGAGTCCTCATTCTCCCCTCCGCCAGGTAAGCGTATGCATTCCTCCCATTTACCTCCTTAAAGTCCTGGAAAGTAATTGCTAACTCCCCGCTCGCCATTCCTCTCTCTCTACTGAATAGCTAGCTTTGCAGGATATATGTAGAACCAAGTTTCCTTTATATTATTATGTGCTTTGTAGTATATCTAAGATCAACCAGAAGTGCATTACTGTGGTACTGTGGTAGGGAAACAATGGTGTAAAAGGGATACTCTTAGTGAATTGTGGCCTATATAAATTAGCTTTGTGGCAAAACAAATGCTAGTGTCTAAGTAAACTGAAATCACTGCTCTAGTGCGTGTTCTTTTAGCCTACATCTGATGAATTCCATGCCCCAGCTAAAATTTAAGGAAGTGTGCATATGTTCCACACAGCATGATAGTTGGTCAGGCTTTACTAGTTAAGGACAAAGTGTAACTTTGGCAGTGGTACCCAAAAAAAAAAATACATCCCGGGAGAGACCAATAAGGGAGCCTCGTCTCCCCTAGAATCCTTCTTATAGAATCACTCACCCAACATTCCAAGTAAGAGAGCGATAACCTGGTCCTTACAACATAGAAAAAGAAGATGCAGCCCTCCAAGCAAGGTTTCACAGGCGATAAAGAAATAATTCTTACTAAAAATTCTTCCCTTGTTTGGTCTTATCTAAATACAATCTCGTTACTGATCAAGGCTTTCGTTACCTATGTATATATTTTGGGTGTCTCTAAAAGAGAAAATTTTTTACTTAGTAACATTCCGCTCATTTCACGCTATATTCGCCCCCTCCGAGAAAGATAATTGCCCTCCATAATGATTCTTGTGGCCTTCACAAATTGGAGCCATGTATACCTGGGACGAAAGGACCCGCGTTGAAGTACGTAATTCGCTGTCTTTGGTCCCCCAATTTAGCTCGAGGTTATGCCCTTTTGCTCCTAGGATCCCTTACTACTAAAGGATTTCCGTCTTGCTTGCAAAGAAAGCTGCTGCGGGACGCATGAGTCCTGTCTCCCCCGTCACGAGGCTGGTTTTTGCAGTTGGAGGTAAAGTTGCTGGTACCCGACACACTGCCAGTGCCTCAGCTCTGTTGAGGGTTTGAGGAGCAGGCAGGCCAGTGGGCATCTTGTCTGCCAATAACCCCCCCTCGCCTTCATCGGATGACCAAGTGCATTAAAGTTGGTACTACTGTTCAACAGACTCAACTGCAGGAGATCACAGACAACTGGACCTCGACATACCAAACACCACCACTTTTCTCTGCCTCCTCACAAGAGCATCGCCGTTCCCGACGTGTGGCTCAACAGATTCTGCGACCTAACCAACTTTTCACTGGAGGACTAACATCCGGTCCGGTCTGGTCGCGGTTAGGGTTCAGCTCCCCACGCTTCGCGTCCAACATCTATGCCAACTCGGGAACTGTCTGCTGACAACTGGGAGGCAGCGACGAGCATCTGGAGCACAAATCAGTCGCCCTCAATGTTTTCCCTCTCCTCTCCCAACTCCGTATCCGTATCGAAGACTCCCAGTCATTTTGTTTTGCCTGCGCTGTGCCAAACTCCCAGGAGGAGATCTGCTCATCATTGGAGGCGATGGGGTCCACATGATGAAGACGCACGCCTCCGTATTCAGAGCTCAAGTATATTGCTCAACTATAAACTTACCCTAACCTCCATGTTTTAATAGCAATATAAAGGAATGTACCCCTCAGTGTGTGTATGTAAGAGGCATCTTTTCAAAAGACATACTCACGGGTTCGTTTGTGCTCGAATTTACTCACCGCATTTCAATGTGCTGAGTAAATCTAAAAACTAGCAAAACAGTAGAATAGAAAGCAAGCACAACTTCGGAAAACGCTATTTAGCAGTCAGTGATATAGGAGTGCGAGGTCCCTACAAAGAAGCTGAATACTGATTCTGAGGTGCATTGGTGAGTGGTCCGGCAGTTGAGCTGTCAGAACTCTGCCAACAACAACTGCCTTCCTGGAAGGCAGGAGATGGCGTAATCAGGTCCCCTCTCTCTCGTCTCGTCTCCCCCCTCTCATCGTTTTACCCCTCTGACCCTGTGCAGGCTGTGGATGGTGTGGACTGGTGTGAGTTAGGATGGTGAAGTGCGTGAGACGTAAACTGATTCCATGGGAGCAAAATCAAAAGCACAATCACCTCTCTCCTCTGGAGCAGGTATGGCTTTCTTAGACAGGAACTTTGGATTGCTTTTTTGATGTGAAGTGTCCTGACAATACTGATTGGGAATGCATCGAATAAATGTAAGGTGGTGTGTGTGTTGTGTGCAGGCGGGGACTAGCATGGAGAGCAGTGGGACCCACAGTGTCAGTCCTGGAACTCCCTTCACTGGGGAAGAGAATGTGAGCTGGCAGCCCGAGGACAGGTAACCCACTCCCTCTCCTCTCACTCCCTCCTGCTTGATGTGTGTATACCAGATATGGAGTGTGTTGCAGCTAAAAGTCCAGAAAAGAAAGAAAAGTGGTCGGGGGCCTCGTTCTACCATAAATCCTCCAGATACAGTAACAGTCATATCTGGACCAACTTGCAGGTAAAATACTGTTTGTATATGTTTACAGTTAGTGTAATAGTGCAAACCAGATGTATAGTAATTGTTTCTATGTCCTCTCTCTCTCTCTGCTCTCTCTACTCTCATTGGGATACAGATCAGTAGTCTGAAGAGGCCACACAGCCACAAGTACAACTCCGACTCTGAGCTGTTTCCATGAAAAAATAGAAGGGCCACTGTCAGTGCTTTCCAGACGACCGCTCGCTCAGATTGTGGAACTTCAACGCTTATCATCCTAGCTGACCCTCATTTTAGTCTAGTTAAAAAAAGATGTAGTATTCTAAAAGAGGGGCACAGACCCATAATAAAGATTATAAGCCTCCGTAATAATCGTGCGGAAGTGCGCCACTTCCTAAATCTAAAGCCGCCGCCCGCGCCCCCCCGCTAAAAGTTGGGTCTGGCTTGATCAAATCAAGACGTGCTCATGCTTTCATCCTCAGCCGATCTCGAATGGGGTGAATGCTGCTAGAAGACTGCGATTTTAAAGTGCGAGCCGGAATATATTGTTATGGCGACCCGCGGGAGCAAGGTAACTATCAATGGCCTCAAATAAAAATTTTTTATCAAAATGCTAAACCTTGCTATCGCAAACCTAGAATGTTTTCAACAAAATTTAAGTGTAACAGTTGTATGAAACTTCTAAGCAATATGGGTGAGTGGGTCCAGGGGGGGTTGGTAAAGGGGGACGGTTGTTGCTAGCATGAATAATATAAGTATAGGGGGGATGATAGGGGGGTGTTGGGACGAAAAAAACATAGTGGGGTTAAAGAAAAAAGGGGGGGGGTAAAGGAGGGGTGGGGTGGAGGATGGGCAGAGGGGGAGAAGGGATGGGAAAGTTGAAGATAGGTGGGGAATAAGGAAGGGGTGAGGGGGGGGGGGGAGTTGATTCACGAAGGGGTTGGGAGACAGACTCTGGGCGAGGGTGGGGGGAAGGGGAGTAAGAAAGTCTCGGAGAATGAATGGGGTGATTGCCACGAGAATAGACGATGAATAGGCGAAAATGATGGTACGAGGGTGAGGGGTATGGTGAGGTGGTCAAATAAGCCAACCAATTCGCACAAAAACGAACCTGTCAGAAAGCGTTCAGATGGGGCGTTGAGGGGAGGTAGTTGGGGTTTCGCGCGATGAGTCAGTGGGGTTAGGTTCAGGAAAAAAGTCGCAAAAACGACTGGGATGGATGGGGAGGAGCCGAGATCTTACGCGGAAGGAGGAGGGTATAGTGAAAAACAGGGAGTGTGCACTTAAGCAGGGGAGCAGGCCATGTACGGAGATTAGTAGTTGGAAGGTAATTCATAGGGAGGTAGAACGGGAGAAAAGGGCAAGAGGGAGAAACAATAGTAGGAAACGATTACATGAACACATGCATAGATCTAGTAGTATAGGGTGGGGCCGAAAAAGTCGGGGGGGGAAGGATAAAGAGTAAGTATGGGGGAGGGGGGAAGATCGACAAGTACTACTGGCAAGGGGGGTGAAAGTCAAGTAGGCAACAAAGACCCGACTCAACGTGAACCCAGCGAATTGTAAGAGGATCAGGTAAAATTAAACATCCTTCATTGCTAAAGGATAAGGAGATGGGCTCGGATGGGGGCAAGAGGGGGGGGCGGATGCGGTAGAAGATAGTGAATGGTGGGCTGTGGCGGGGGGGTGTGCAGAGGGAAAGGAGGAAATGGATCATGACTGACAAGAGGGGGAAGGAAGAAAGTAATAAGTCATCCACGGAGGGTCAGGCAGGGGGAGTGGGTAGCCGTCAATAAAAGATCGGGAGAGAGGAAAAGAATGCCTATAAGGAGTGGGGGGGGTGGGGTGGGGGGGGGCAGAGAAGTATCAAAAGGAGGGTGAGGTGAAGAATGGCGAATAGAACTGGCAATTAGCCTTGTGGAAGGAAGGATAGGGAGTGTGCAGTCGGGGAGGGTGCGCAACTAAGAGACCTGGTGAGTAACGAGGTAAAGAAGGTGGTGGTTGCCCAAAAAATAGAGAGGAATTAGGTGTGGGGTAAGGTGAATGGAACGCAGAGGCAAACAAGGAAAGCTTGGCGCGTTTCTCCACTGCATGTGTGGGTCGGTTGGAGTGAGTTGTGAGGGTCTGACGGGGGGCATGTGCGGAGGTAAAGTGGCGGGGCAAGAGTGGAGGGGAGGGTGAAGTGCTGAAAAGCGGAGGTATAAGAGAAAACGGGGGAAGGGAACATGTGTCCAGAGTATATGATCCAGGCGAGGGATGTGTACAGCGTAATATCAGACAATGGGATCCCAATAGATAGACTACTATACCGAGACAAAGATAGACTTCAGGAAAAGGTATGGTTTAAACAGGGGTGATAATGATAGTAATACTGCAATGACTCAAATCTTGTACTGGGTTCAATGCCAGGTGAAACCTAAAAAAAAGGGCAATTGAGGCAAAAGTGTGGTGGATTGGTGGAATAAGTGGGGGTGGGGGAACGCGCAGGGGAGGGGGGGAAGCCGGAAGCAATGAACAGAGGGATTAAGGAGTGGTAAAAGGGGCTGGAGAAAGGGGAAGATTACGTATCAAAATGGAGGCACCACAGGGTGAGACGAAGGGCAATACAAGGGGCGGGACGACATATAAAATCGGGTGAATAGGGGTATGGTATACGCGAAAACACCGTGGGGTCGAGGTAAAAAAAAATAAAGGTGTGGAAGGAACATGGCCAGGACAAGTCGAGAAAAAGCCAGGAGCCCAAGCAAAGGGTAGTATACGCGAACAGGCCGGGCAGTCACCGGGATCTGCGCCGGGGATGCTGGCAATCGAGAGGGGGGTAGTGACGACGTAAGATGAAGGATGGGCCTAAAGGAAGTTGGTATAGTGTGGGGTAGGTGTGTTTTCGTGTAAATAAGCGAAAAAGTCGGTGCGAGAGAGGAATCAGATGGAGGGGGGTCAGATGGGCAAAAACAATCAAGGGAAGGGGATGTGGAGGAAGAAGGTGGGGGGGGGGAAGGAAGGAGGAAAGGAAAGGGAAAAGGGGAAAGGGAGGGGGAAAGAATGGGTCACAAAAGTGAGGGTATTGACGTGACGTCAGAAGCGGCAGGTACCCCCGT
>CASHTH010001767.1:0-70474 GCA_030341885.1 Geodia barretti
CCAAACTCTGCCTATGTACCTCGATCTCGTAGCTACATGACGAAGAAGATATGCCTATGACAGCGTCCGACGTTAGCAGTAATTCGTTTTGGACTAATGAAGTCGTACTTAGTCAGAGTCTCTTGTGTTCTCCAGAGCCAGAGCCAGTGCTGTCTTCAGTGGATTATAATAATGCTCATATCAGAGCGATCGGTCGAGCTAGAGTCGGCTCTAGTAGGGATGACCGAGTGATATCTCGACGTCGTCAGCGCGTCGAGTAGTAAGCGCCGCGATATGTAGGGATGACGCGAGTGAAATCTCACGTGATCCGCATACCAAAACGCCTCGAAACTCGGCGAAAATGGCTCTAGCTGTGCACGATCAAGTGAAAGAACGACCACACCTCGAGTTTGTATGCGCGCGATCTGATGAGTGAGGACCCAAGAGAAAAGGAAGGAACCGTTAATGATCGCACAGTGACAGAGAAGTGAGATCGCGGCAGGAGCGGTGTACTTTGACACGGTGACTTCCGCTCCGTATTTTCGACGACCAGGCCGCACTGCTGCTCAGATATGACTGTCGGACGTTTGCGATCGCAGCAACGTAGCTTACCACTACCCTGGCATTAACGAAAGCCGTACATTCATGATGATTACGGTGTGGGCTGTCGATCTGTGATCCGAAGTATTATCACTCTGCCCTATGAGAGCAGAAAGACAAAAGAAGCAGAAAAAGTGTAGCAAAATGACCTATGCTGGAGGAACACGCGAATATCTATTCATTCGTAGTCGTAACAGATGGAAGAGTTGACTGAACATAGACAAGTGGCTGAAATATATATTCCGTATTCATCATAGAGCACTTCATATACAGTGTGATTTTCCACAGATCTTGACCACTGTTCAGAATGATGTGCATACGTTGCTGACGATCGACAAACGTCCGACCAGTCAGTATCTGATGCAGTGAGCTGCGTCGTCGAAAAAACGAGCGGAAGTCACCGAGGGTCAAAGTTACACCGTATTGCACTGCGACCCACCTCAACAAGTACGCCCACTCAGGTCGCGCGCATAAAATCGACGGGTTGTCGTCGTTCCACTTGATCCGCTATAGGGATGCCTTCAAAACACAGACCACAGATAATCACTCACGGGTCCATATCTACCTATCTACATATGCCCACAAAGTTTCATACGCACTGCAATTCTGGACACGAGATATCCGCTCATACGCGATTCTGATTTCGGTTGTCATCAGATTCTTACATCTTCTTCTTCTTTAAACCGCTATCTCGGCTTCTAGATACCAGCTGAGCGCTGATTTTTTCACTGTGAACGTCGCAATTTCGCCGGAGGTGTGCACGCACATCAAGCGATCATTTCGTTTTGCCGCAAGGCACTACGGTAGATCATGGAGCTCTTCCATGTCGACACTGAACAACGCCCATATTTGCTGCTAACGTCAGCATCAGTGAGACGGCCGTGCGCATGCATGCGCCAGACAGGGGCGCGCGAGCGTATATGAGCGGACCACCACTGGTCCCCCGTCAGTGCGGCCGCTGGTTTTTCACTCGCCTGGGTTTGCTCCCGAAATTTCGGCCTAGCTATCCGTCTTTGGTAAGGAGCTAGCTGCAATCCAGCTCATTGCCAATTTCTTTCGAGAGTTCCACGGGACGGCCACAACCTGACGTTGTCACCTTCACGTGACACTCCGTGTCGTCTGTCGCGCACTGCTGATATTGTGCTGAGTCGCACGGTCAAAAGTAGTCTTGCTATTGCAATTATCATCACGTATAATTTACTCCAAGGTCTGTACTCTACTGCAGCTTGGGTTTGTGGCCACAGTTAATTATGTTTCAATGTACCCCTGCAAGTTGTCTGCATTCCCTCATTGCCTATTCATATAATAGGGGTGCCTGACGACTCTCTTCCAGTTCAACCTTCTGCACCCCCTCGGTCTCTAGCCAGCACTTCTCTGCTGACAGTCGTGGCTGATAACAAGAACCTCACCCTGTTCTTTCAGTCGCAAGGACCTCCTACTGCCGCTTCTACCACTGCTCTGCTGGCGAACCACTGCACCTGGGACGTTCTCCATCCTTGAGATAAGTTCAAGTTTATTTGCGTATCACTCGAATAAAGACGGGAGGGCAGTAGATATTATGTGCATAATCTGAGCATATAAAGGCTAGAGGTAGATCCTCTTGTCGGTCTCAGACCCTGGTAAGGTAAATGGCAGTGGTCTAGGGCCACCTATCATGGTGACCTGGGCCAAGGACAAGGCAGGCGGTGAGAGCCCATTGTTAAGAAAAATATTGCTGCACTCTACGAGGTAATGCAGATGCAGTCGTGAGGAAGGACATACCAGCCATATTGTAACCGTAGCTTTGCTGATTTACGTCAAAGGCACAAGCTAGAGTATATTTACCCAGAGTCCAAGCAGCCAGCAACTGTCATATACACAGTGCAGGATGTGTGTGGATTGCCCTTCATATGAGTATCACTGCTGGGTAGCCACAGTTTACACCAACGATCTAATGAGCAAACACTGGCCAGTGACCTTTGTCTTGGTAAGCTGTTGAGTGGCTGTGGCTACATCCACAGAAGCTGGCAGCAAGGAAAAGTGGAGCCAGAGTAAGCGGGAAGATGCGCCGCAAGCCAGCAGAAAAAAGGTGAGAGCTGGAGCGAGAGGGCTGTTGACTGGAAGTGCTGTCCTTCTGTGCTGTTGAACACGCTGTTCAAAAGAGGTCAGCGTAGCTGCACCATACGCTGAGCTGTAGCGTACGAACTGGGGCTATGACGAACAGAGACTCCAAGAACGTCACATGTCCAGGTCTGCGCGGGACAGTCTTGTCGTCTCGCTTTTCGTCGCAGCTGACAGCAGCCCGCTACACAATTGCACGCTACACCGCTAGCAAAGTTGTAATCGCTCGAACAAACGGGCACAGGCAGCATGGGTTACACGCTAAGCTTGCTCTCGGCCTCCGTTCCCTCCTGCTCTCGCTCCACCGATTTCTCGCACAAGCCAGGTAAAATGATATCTGCTTGCTAGAGCAATAGTACGGATTGCTAGGCTACAAAGTGGTAATGCGCCGGTTACCTTCAGCTGTTTACTCTACCGATGGTGCTGAGAGTAAACAGCTTGGGGATATGCCTAGCTACAGCTTCAGAACAGGCGTAACCTATACTTATAAGATATAAGATTATCTGGGAGTTGCTGGCAGGTGCGACTCTGGAAGTGTTGTCTACCCCTTATCACACACTGCTGGACTTGTGGACTATACATTCCTGCACCCTATATATATACCACTTCTGACCTCTAGCCTTCGTATGCACAGCTACCAATTCCTAGTGTAAGCGCTACTCATACATGGCTGTCTACTCACTCTGTATTATGCTTTGTGTTCACTTGATGGTGCATACTATCTATATATGTCTGTCTATATAGGGGTTGGACTGCAACGGCACTCTCAATGCTCGACCGCTAGATACCACTGCAAACTTCTGGCTCCTACTGGCATCTTGCTACTAGCATTACCCCGGATATTGCATCGTCCACGTTCACTTCAGCTGGGAATAGACCTCTCTAAAGAAAAAAAACTTCTCACAATTCAACAAAGCATATTGTACAATGAATGTTGGGTCTAGTGTATACATTTGAGCGCAATGCGCCCACTAGTCTCTCATGCACGAATCATGCAAAATTGCAAACCAACGGTACGGACATCGCCCTGCCCACACAATGCACTGCGAGTGTGTGTGAGACTCAAATCGCCATACAAATCTGCACAAATCTGCAGTGCATTAAAATCTCCACGTGACACACGGTCGTGAACCTGCTGCCTCCTCACGCTCGCGCTCTGTTGCCGCTTAAAGGGTAGGGGCTCAGTGTAGCTAAAAAATAAGTGGAACAAGTGAAAAATTCATTGTCTCTCAAAATGCAGGGGGATGCTAGGGATGGCGTGTATGCATGAAAAGGATGCCAAACAAGAGTGCTTCAGCCGATCAGCTATAAGGATTGTCTATACACTCATCCCTACATCTTTCTTTAACGCACAACCTCAACTGTGTTTCTATAATATCTATAACTAGCTACTCCCGCAATAACAAGTGCCTAGCTACACCTCTTTAGACAGAGCAAACGAAAGAAGAGATGTAGGATGGATGTATGATTTTGTTCTCGACTAGGACGAAGCATCTCTGTAGGCATTCTTTTCATAATACACGCCATCCTACATCCCCTTCCAGTTTTGAAAGAAGAAGAGATGAGTTTTTCCTTGTCCAAATACTGCGCATGCGTGTATATGCGACGCTGTGATTGGATCGGCGAAGCTCGACGCGCAGCGAACGAACGAGCCCATGGCGAGAGTGTTAGTGATAGTGTACTGCTTCCTCCTTGCAGGTGAGTAGCGTGATGCCTCTAGCATATTGGCGTAGAAAAGCATGCGCAAAGTTGTGCTATAACTAACCGTTTGGCCACAGTTAGCTGCAGCTCCGGACAGCAGGACTGCTCCGAGACCCGCACGATAACGAGGCCTCAGTTCTTCACTGTCCCGCCAGGCACTGTCTGCTTCCAGTGCGACTTTGGCAGTGGAGTGGCCGCAGATTCCGTCTTCCAGTTGGACAACTCGGCAGTGGGGGAGGAAGCTGGGACGGTGCAGAACGGAGTCCTCGCTATCTTTTCTGCGGAAAACGTATTCCAAACTACAATTCCTACATCTTTGTCTTGCATCAGTGGAAACACAAGACTAACTGCATACATTTTCTTGGAAAGTAAGTAGTTTGCTCACGTCAATGAGCCTTGTTTTTCTACATGATAATTATTATTGTACCAAAGGCCTTGCACCTCCGCAAGTGCCTAGTGCAGTGTCAGTGAGAGAGGGCGAGACGTTGACATTAGCGTGTGATGTCACCAATTCCAACCCACTCCCTACCGTTAGCTGGATAACGGCGGAGGAAGATGTGATAAGTGGGAACACTGTGGAGATAAACGACATACAGAGGAGCCAAGCCGGAGACTACATCTGCGTTGCCACTGCAGAAGATGGCAGTACTCAGAGCTCCACTACAGTAGTCACTGTGACATGTTAGTTGATAGAGGTTAACACACACACTTCAGTGCTGCATGAGCAAGTTGGTTAGCTCACCTGTATTGTTACAATCTTGTAGTAGTGCAGTCCATTGTAAGTGGTGCAGCATAAGGAGGTGAGACTTAGCTAAGGAATACGAGTTTACATTGGCTTAGACCTTGACCAGGAGTTGCCTATGTACCGAGACGCTGATAAATAAACATCTTGTCTATTTTACCTAACATGCTTTTGCTGCAGTTGCTCCAGAGATAAACAGCAGACGAGAGGGCTTGGTGAATTTCCCTGAACGGCACGCTACAACCTACCTGTTCGTTTCAGAGTGTCCCAGCACCAGATTCTGCCAAGTGGACCACAAATGGCACCCAGCTACCCTCTACTCTAGTCACACTGACAGCTAGACTACCACACTGACCCGCACCAACCTACAGGAAAATGGTGGCTGGGGCCTATGTCTGTAGTGCCAGCGAATGAAGTTGGCTCTGACACTGCCACCACCTTCGTCAGAATGTACAAATGTAAGCTGCAAACGTTCTCAAATGTGTTGCAGTAAAAAACTGTGCTCCCGAGTACCTCTGATCCGTTACAACTTGAAGTGTAGCAGAGGCCCACAGCTAGTCTTGACTCTGCTCATGACATCACAGACACTGCCCACATCTTCTCTGTATAGAACTGTGTCACCTATGAAGCTGTCGAAGAAGAACAGAAAACAACCTTTACACCCTTGATGCAGGAAGAGGCCCTCTATCAACAGCGGCAAGAGGTGGAGACTGCCAGTGAAGCAACACCCCAAAAAGAAGAGGAAGAGGTGGAGGAGGAGGGAGTTGCAATGCCTGATAACGACGCGGCCATGTATGAGGCGATGGTCCTGGAGGCTGGTGTAGATGATGACTATGAGGAGCTGACGACACCTGCCTACGGCGTCCCTCGGAGGGCCATATGCGAGGCTCCTGCCTACAATAACGTGGGAGGAAACAGCAATATTGGATGCGAGGGTCTTGCCTACAATGGGAGGCCTACTGTTTTGTACTCTCCATTGTCTACAAGTCGTCTTGTTTGATGCGTGTAGCTATACTATTGTACTCTGTATAACTGTACAGTACAGTGGCTTTGAGGATATTGGGAAGTTTGATGTCTTGCTAGACCCCATAACTCACCCGTTAATGATTAAGGCAGTCGCGCATGCGCATAACCGGAGCGCAATCGACACGACGCGGGCCGGGCGCGTCGAAATCTGATCTGCGCATTCCCTGCGATTCCGAGGCTTTGGTGTGTAGCAGTTTATTTTTTTGACATGATCACGTTGCCCGTCGTGTATCTCTTGGCCCTTCAACTTTTGTTTGGGTGGACCGCCGGTGGACAAGTAATCCCTGGTAAGTGTCATCACGTTCAATTAGAGGCGGGCTGCGGTGTTAGTTACGCATTACCAATGCAGGAGAGCCCCCAGCCTTCCCCTCCACTGATGATCCTCGAGACCAGTTTGTGTTTGAGAGAGATGCTGACAATATGCCAGTCTCTCTAGTCTTCACCTGTCCGGTGACTGGCACCGGTCCTCCTACAATAAACTGGTAAGACACTACAGTCAGGCAAATGTGAAGAAGTGAATTGGTATTTAGCTTGGGATATATCTCGTCTGTGTCTCTATCTAGGTTTCGCAGAGTTCCTGGTGGCGACTTCATGATGGACAATGAGTTCATACAGGAGGATGGGTCCTACATATTCCCCAACATCACTGCAGCTGACTCAGCCTATGCCAGTGGGGACGGTATAGAGTACTACTGCACAGCCACCAATAACTTTGGGACAATCCGCAGCAGAACTGTCAGGGCCTTCTATGCTGGTGAGAGACCGGGAAACTGGGTGGGGGGCCATCTCAGGGTCTTGGAATGTCCCCATCACTGCCAAAGTCCCTTCAATTTTGCCTTTGATTGGCAGAGTGGACCATGTGTTCTGGTGTCCTCTGCTGGATATTTTAGTTTGGTTTTTGTTGGCCTATGTGTAATGTACTTTGTGTTTCCCCTCTGCAGATTTTAAGGGATTTGCTATCAATGGGACGAAGGTTCCTGAAGGCACTGACCCTGTTGAACGTGAGGTGGATGTCATAGTAGCAGATGTAGCTACAAACCTGCAGTGGGTATCTCTGGAGTGTGAGGTTGTGCCTTTCTCCACCCCAACTCCTGAAATCCAGTGGATCAGGACTGACACTGATGGAGGGAATCTAGAAGTTCTGACTGAGGATTTTGATCAGAATACAGTTCGTTTCCTTGACGGAGGCCAGTGGCTGATCCTGGAGACAACTCAGGCTGCTGTCACTGGGAAGGTGTACTACTGTCAGGTGACCAACAAGCAGAGGTTCCAGACCGTGAGAGGCCCCATCACCTACACCCTCAATCCCGGTGAGCCCCTCTCATCACTGTGTGGTAACGAGGTCTCATTTCACCCACCATCTCCAGTGACCAGTTTCTCTGATGAGCCTGATGGTATAAAGATCTACAAACCACTCATCAGCAGACTGTTCCACGACTAGTAAACCCTGATGATAATGATGGAGTGGCATTTGGTGTAGGAATTGCCTATGATGGAGGCACACTAGGTGCTTTCACACAGCTGTGGAGAGTGAATGAAGAGCTGGTGTGTTAGAGAGTATAAGCAGAGGACCTTATACCTCCATCCTACCGCAGCTTATTGATCAGCGACATGGCCCAGACTCGATATTATTACTTGTTATTATCCTGTGTTGAGAGAGGACTGACGTATTCTGTCAGCTACTCTCACCTTGCTAGGTTAGCACTCTCACACAAGCAAGAGTCTTCACAATAACTTACCTGCATTGTGTCATTCTGTGTTTACACAGCCAGATGAACCGTAGCCTATTCTTGTGTTATATAGCTGCACTGCGATGCAGAGCAATTTGTTGTGATAACTCTCTCATCTACCCACAGACCCAGCAGTCATAGTGGACCCTAAACCAGAGAATGAGCAAGACAGACTCTCTGGAGACATACAGTCATTCACACTGCATGTCGGAGGGTCTGATCCAATCATCAATTCTACCACAATGGAAACGAGCTGACTGCGACATGGATGGTGTTGTATCCAATCAGGCGGTACTCTGACTATCGAATCTACCAATCCGGGCACTCGGGGATGTACCAGTGTATAGTTGAGAACAACAGTGGCTCAGATGGCTTCAGTTGGTACCTCATAGTCCGTGATGCTAGTGAGTGGTCTACAATGTATATACCTGACTGGTTACTGAGTCTAGTGCAAACGCCTTTGGGTTTCAACAACTTTTCAGGGCTACTACATTATGTGTTTTCTCTCCCCCACAGTTGCTCCTAAGATTGTCACGAGTTTAACGTTGCCCCTGACCCGTTGTTGGTTCTCCTTCATCCAGGCGAGCGTGCTCCGGTCCTCCTCTCTGTCAATGTCACTGCTGACCCCTGCCCCACAGTGGTCTGGACTAGATGGGCAGCCCATCCCTGAGGCTGAAGCTACTTGTGAGTCCGCACACCACTGACACTAGAACTAGTTAAAGCCCCGACAGACAACCCCTTAACTCCATGCCTCTTACATCGTACTTTGTGTGTTGTGTTTTGTTGGGATTGTGGTCTAGGGTTTTCGGTTTTCATGCTGCAGGCAATGGGTGACTGTGCCGACACACTTGGGACGGAAGAAGAGTTTTTCTCTTTTCCCTGATGGTGAATGACCTGACCGATGATGATGTGATGATCTGAGAGCTTATGGAGCCACCTTGACCAATGTGGCAGGTCAATCTTTGTCCTGACACGGTCGTCACAGGAAGAGGTGGTAGGAGCACTGGTCACACTTGTTGTCTGTCGTGGAGAGGGTGTGGTACAGCGGTATTGCCAAATTTGGGAGCTCAGTATACAATAGTCTCAATTGTTACAAATTCACTCGTCTGTGAAAAGCCGACACTGTTTTCTTGTGTTGAACTCATACACAAAGCCTACCACTAATAACATGCCAGTGTTGTGTAGTACACAGGTGGTGAGGTATTAAAATAAGCCAGACACACCACTGATCTCCGCGTAGCTTCGTATTGTATCACAATCTGGGACATGTCAAGAGGTTGGGACTGCATCGAAAACCTCCCTCCCTGCACAGCATCCGAGCGAGCTGACATCACTGACCTAAGGGCTGATCCAGACAGTCCGATAGAAGACACAGACACTGGCTGCCTCAGTGCTGACTCCACAGCCATGATCATCTGTGACAACATTGCCTTCCCTGTCGCCACCACTGTGGAGTTTTTGAAGGACGGTGTAGTGATAGATGCTGATGCAGAGGACAGGTGAGAGACTGTTGATACTACTTGCTAGGGGAGGGCACCTCTCTTTGCCCAGTACTGCACTCTACGGAGTTCTAATCTCCTCGTTTCAGGTTCACACAGAATTGCGAGACTCTGACAATCGCAGGAGTCACTCCTGAAGACGAAGGCTCGTACACGTGTAGGGTTCAGAATCTCCCGGATGATCAGTTTGAGGACACCAGCAGTGATTTCCCTCTCAAACTGGACTACTGTAGTGAGTACCTACCACACTACTTCTGGTGACATGTCTATACAGCCTATACAGTGAAACCTAGCTCTTTTAAAGGGCATTCAAAATAGAGGACCTCTCTATAAAACACACTTCTCTCGATCAAATGTTAATACTTGTGTGTGTTATCTAATACACCTTTCAATTTTGACGGTGCCAGTGTGTCCTTTATAAGTACAGTATGTATCTCTTTCTCCTACAGTTGTGCCCAGTATAGTGGTAGACCTGACATTCACGAGGAAGAATCCGGAAGAGGGAGACGAGACGACTGCCTCATGTGGGTGGACTGGGAGCCCTGACCCTGTGGTCACCTGGTACAAGGACGGCTCTCCTCTGGATGAAGAGGAGCTCCCGGCCAGGATCAGGATCACCATGTCCGATGATGGAGACACATTCCAGAGCAGTCTCCAGATTGACAACGTGATGCCAAGCGACACTGGAGACTACGCCTGCAATGTCAGCAACCCTATCGGCTTTCGTTTCAATTCAACAGGCTGGAAGTCCAAGGTGTTCAAGGTAGTGTTTATGAAGAACATTATTACAGTGTGAAAATTCCCCCATTATTGCTATATAGCAGCTAGCTCAAGTTTGAATGCAGAAGGTAAGCCACTATTGTTGAAAGCTTAATGTCATGGTGAGCTGTTAAACAGTGGGGCTTGCAGTTGGACTTTCTCTTCTAGGACTCTTCATATTCCTCTCAGTCCTTGCAGTTTTGATCTTCCTGTGGCGTGGTAAACTGGTCCCTCTCCTAATTAAAATTGATACCAATATTAATCTCTCACTACCAGTGATTAAGATGAAGGCGGGGCTAAAATCCTCAGTGGGTGAGGAGGTGACTTACACAGAAATCAACGAAAGAAATGAACCCAAAGAGACGGAAATGGAGATGATGCCAAACTCTGCCTATGTACCTCGACCTGTAGTACATGACGAAGATAACTATGACATCGTCGCTTAGCAGTAATTCGTTTTGGACTAATGAAGTCTTACTTTAGTCAATCTCTTTGTGTTCTCCAGAGCCAGTGTCTTCTTTCAGTGTATTAATGTCATATCCAAATAATGGCGCATGCGTTATACGACGCGTGATTGGACTGCGAAGACCGCGCAGCGAACGAGCCCATGGCCGGAGTGCTAGTGATAGTGTACTGCTTCCTCCTTGCAGGTGAGTAGCGTTATGCCTCTAGCATATTGGCGTAGAAAAGCATGCGCAAAGTTGTGCTCTAACTGTTTGGCCACAGTTAGCTGCAGCTCCGGACAGCAGGACTGCTCCGAGACCCGCACGATAACGAGGCTTCAGTTCTTCACTGTCCCGCCAGGCACTGTCTGCTTCCAGTGCGACTTTGGCAGTGGAGTGGCCGCAGATTCCGTCTTCCAGTTGGACAACTCGGCCGTGGGGGAGGAAGCTGGGACGGTGCAGAACGGAGTCCTCGCTGTCTTTGCTGCGGAAAACGTATTCCAAACTACAATTTCAACATCTTTGTCTTGCATCAGTGGGAACACAAGACTAACTGCACACATTTTCTTGGAAAGTGAGGGGATAAATTTAAATTAGTTTTGTCACAGCAATGATCCTTGTGTTTTTTTCTTGAAAACGTACCAAAGGCCTTGCACCTCCGCAAGTGCCTAGTGCAGTGTCAGTGAGAGAGGGCGAGACGCTGACATTAGCGTGTGATGTCACCAATTCCAACCCACTCCCTACCGTTAGCTGGATAACGGCAGAGGAAGATGTGATAAGTGGGAATACTGTGGAGATAAACGACATACAGAGGAGCCAAGCCGGAAACTACATCTGCGTTGCCACTGCAGAAGATGGCAGTACTCAGAGCTCCACTACAGTAGTCACTGTGACATGTTAGTTGATAGAGGTTAACAAACACACTTCAGTGCTGCATGAGCAAGTTGGTTAGCTCACTGTATTGTTACAATCTTGTAGTAGTGCAGTCCATTGTAAAGTGGTGCAGCATAAGGAGGTGAGACTTAGCTAAAGGAATACAGTTTACATTGGCTTAGACCTTGACCAGGAGTTGCCTTGTACCGAGACCTGATAAATAAACATCTTGTCTATTTTACCTAACATGCTTTTTGCTGCAGTTGCTCCAGAGATAACAGCAGACGAAGAGGGCTTGGTGAAATTTCCCCTGAACGGCACACTACACCTATCCTGTTCGTTTCAGAGTGTCCCAGCACCAGATTCTGCCAAGTGGACCCACAATGGCACCCAGCTTCTCTCTACTCTAGTCACATTGACAGCCTCGACTACCACACTGACTCGCACCAACCTACAGGCAAATGGTGGCGGGGCCTATGCCTGTAGTGCCAGCAATGAAGTTGGCTCTGACACTGCCACAACCTTCGTCAGAATACAATGTAAGCTGCAAACGTTCTCAAATGTGTGTAGGCAGTAAACAAACTGTTTTGCTCCCAGTACCCTCTGATCCCGTTAGCGACCTTGAAGTGATAGAGAGGGCCACAGATAGTCTGACTCTCTCATGGACAAATCCACACTTTACCGGGTTTGCTTCGATAACATCATTTAGAGTCATAATTACAGGAGGTGGACCTGAGGGATCTGAGGCATTTGGCGGAGACGAAACACTGACGGAGTACACAGTGTCTTCTCTGAGTCCACTGAGTTTCTATACCATCAGTCTCTCTGCAGTGAATGATGCTGGTCTTCAGAGTCTGCCTGTCATAGTACAGGAGTCAACACGATCCCTCAGTCAGAACACTTCTTCTTCATTGATCATTGAAAATATTTGGTTTTTCCCTTATTGAATACAGGACTACCTGTGATAGAAGAGCCAGTTATAATTGTCGTAAATTCCACAGCCATTCTTCTCCAGTGGCAGGTGAAGCATAGCAGCTATGTTTCTAGAATGGTGTGATTGGCATAGAATGTTTACCTGTCTGTAGGATCTTTCCCCTTCCCACCTGTTCTTTAGCATTACATTGGCTGTGAATATGTAGTCACTGTGTAGCTGAGCCAACTTGTGTGTTGCAGTCAACAATTGCGTCAATAGGCCACTTGGAACATCAAACATGCTTCTTTGCCACTGCCCATCCACAGTCCCCAAGATACGATCCAGCCACCACTTACCCTGTCACCAGCTACCAGCTGACCTACATAAAGCAGGGTGGAAGGGAGACCCCAACAAACAGGAGTCTCCCCCTACAGCCCACTAGTGTTACAGTTGGCAACTTGGCAAAGGGGACAGTGTACGTTTTCACCCTAGCCCCTGTCAACACTGCCGGTCCAGGGGCAACATTCACATATGAACCTACTGAGACATTCATTGATCGTGAGTTATTCACAGGATTATGTAAAGAGCCAAGTGTTTATTTTATGACATTCAGCTCCCAGTCCTCCCCGAGAAGTTACAGCAGAGTCTCCAAATCCATTCACCATTCAGTTATCGTGGTCTCCCCCGAGCAGTGATGGAGGTTTGTCTATCGTGGCTTCCTGTCCTAGAAAGAAAACTTTAGCCACAAAAATACTTTTAGCGACTTTATGAGCCTGTGAAAGTTTCAGTGGGTTTAGCCGGTTGACTTTTCCCAGCTTACAGTTTTTAAGTGATTCACAAAAAGCATTGTGTCACACAACCCCCACAGGCCGTCCAATCGGTGAGTATCGCATCCAGGTCTTCACCTCTGGTGAATATTCCTCAACTTATAATCTCCCTGGATCTGCCGAGACATACGATATAACTGAGCTGTCTCAAAACACAAGCTATGAGTGAGTGTACAGCACAATCTGGTGGGTTTCTGTTAAAATACTCCACTAACTGCAGAATCAGGATCACAGCTGTGAACGCTGACAATCAGGAGAGTAACTATGTGGCCGTCATGCAGACGACAGCTCCGGTTGGAGACCCACAGCCACCAGTACTAGACGCATTCTCTGCAGCCAGGGTTGGGAACACCATGGCAGAAATATCTTGGGATACTCCAGGTAATTAATGGGGGGGACTTGTTGATTTGTTTACAGATCCCTTAATAACATAGGTGGATTTCCAAACCGGTATATCATCCAGATTAGAGCAAGCTCACAGAACAAATGGAACATGACTATAAACTTCACAATTTCTGTTCAACTCCTTCCTTCTCGTCAAACATTTGTTTTCAAAGACCTCCAACCGCTAACAGCATACAGTGTTAGAATCCAGTCCGAAAACGTCAAAGGCCTCTCAGAATTCACAGAGATTTTCACCTTCAAAACCTATGGTTCGCCAACTTTCTTCATGGCTCTGATTTGAATATTAGAGATCTATGCTGGTTCTTGCACATTATAGACTATGTTGACTTGTCTAGGAGATGTTGAGATCAGTGGAGATGAAGCAGTGTCTGTTGGAAGTACACTAAGTCTTGGGTGTGGACTGGAAGGAGCAGACTCCTCTGATTCCAACATCAACTACACATGGAGCTCCACAAATGGCCCTCTCCCTCCTAGAGCCTCAGTGGGTGAAGGTATGCTTTCATCTCTCCTCGTTTCCGTGGTTTGAACAGCTCGTTAATGCTGTCAGTAGACGGAGTTCTGGTGATCCAAGATGTGAGACGGGAGGATGGTGGAGTATATACATGCACTGCCAACGGTGTCTCTGGTAACATCACCGTTGAAGTGTCACGTAAGACCCAGTCTACCACTCGATAGATCCCTATGTGTTACTTGATGTGTATTCAGGGAGCTCTAACTTGAGTCTTGTGGGGATTGTGGCAGGGAGTGCTGGAGGAGGTATTCTCATCACACTCATAGTCTGCACTGTCTTGTGCATAGTCTGGTGCTACAGAAGATCTAACAGTAAAGGTTTGTCAATCCACTAGACTTTATTATCTGCTGGACCAGTTGCCTCTCTCTCAGTGGTGGTTGATGACATTGACTCTCCTCCAGTGATGGACAGGTGTAGCCACATATACGAGTGTCTTCCATTGAGCAACGCTGGCCCTGTCTACAACAACCCCATTACTTTCATGCCCAACAAAGCATATGGAGTTGGGCTGAATAAAAACCTGAAGGAAGTAGAGCTGGCCAAGTCGTGTGACGATGTGTATGTGGAGGTTCAAGCGGGAGTGAGGCGCCAACCAGAGATGATCTATGATCTGGCTGTGCACAACCCAATGCAGACGAAAGCAGAGGAGAGCGAGGAAGATTATGATGAGGCTTACGATCCTGAATCGGACCTAGAGGAAGCTTGTACTAATATGTAACTGATTTGCTACACCATTTTTTATGTCAACACAGAACGAATCACGTGCGTATGCACGCTGCGATCCGCGGTGCGCGCGCGCGCTCGCGTGGGCGCGGGCGCGGGCGGCGCAGGCCGTCGTCGAGCGCTCAGTGCTGCGCAACCTGCAATATGATTTGGTATTTTTAGTGCAAACACGCAAGTTTCTTTAGTCTTGTACAATACACTAAAGGCAAGAAAAGAGACGATGAAGGACACGGCAGTTCGCTTGGCTATTATTACTGTACTACTCTACTTCTCCAACGTAGGTGAGTTCCTTACATGCAGTCATATAATGTGTAGCTAGTGAATCTGATAGCCTAGTAATGCTGAAGCTTGCATGTAGATAGATAGCGACGTGAATTAGACATCTACTACTGCATGCTATTCTACTTTATTTTAGTTTATAGCTTGCATGAAAGAGTTCACAATGTGAAAGCTATACCTCATGACTTGAGTGAACCGCAGTAGCTACACCGTAACTGCTTCATCCAATGGCCATTAATTGCACTGCCTGACCTGTGAAATAATGCTATGCTGTAACCAATTTGATTGGCTTCTGTAGTCCTTACTGAAAGAGCTTCTTTGCAAGTCTCGCAGAACTTTGTGCATTGCGGTGCTCCAAAACTCGAGTATTATATCTGGATTCTGTTGGTTCCGAAAACGAGGTCTTTAACCGCCACCTGACACAGCACAATCTCACCATCACGCTCTGCCCTTATCCAGCCCTGTCAAACATGCTTATCCACACCATATGTCTTTATTACAACACACCTACAGAAGCAAGAAGTGTGGACGGCACAAACAGAGATCTCCCAAGAATAAGCAAGAGGCAGACTACTCGTATGTCTAACACTCTAACACCTCGAGGTAGCATAACATTACTAGTTCACTGTTTACGCAGTTCCTGGTGTTCCCCGCAACCTGGAGGCTGGTGAAATCACAACTGAGAGCATTGAAATATCGTGGAGCCCACCCACCTCTGACGGTGGTGCTCAAATCACCGAGTACTTGGTCCGGACCCGGGACGTGGAGACCCGTGAAGAAATCAACAGGGTTACCAGTTTAAACCCGTTCAACATTACCATTTTGGACGCCTTCAGCACCTATACTATCACAGTGGCTGCAATGAACTCTGTTGGATTTGGCCCAGAAACGTCAATCACTGCTCAAACTCTCTCACTGAGTACGTTCCTATAATCAGCTGTGCATGATTAGTAGTCATTCTAATCCACTGCAATTTCTACAGGGCTGAACATAATCCACAATCCAATCACGACATTGGCTCCGACAGAAATACGCATAAGGTGGCAGGTAAGTCCAGTAATGAGTAGAAACTTCCTATTGATAAAGTGGCAATAATTACAGGAGCCGGAGAGTGATCAAGAAGGTACCACAGCTCCGCCACTAATGTTCCAGGTCAACTACACTGAGAACGGTGGACCAATCAATGTCATTGATCTCTTCCCCGAGAACTACAACTCGGGGTCGTTTCTTGTCGACTTCCGTCTCACCGCAAATCCCGGCAGTACTTACAAGATCTCCATAGCTGGCTACAACGTTCGTGGGATTGGTGCTATCTTCAATTTGCCGGATAATACCCCACCCCTTAATTGTAAGAGAGGAGCCCTATAGGGTGCACTAAAACATCAGCTTATAATGTTTTTCTCCACAGTTCCTTCACGACCTACCAACTTCGTGGCAAACCCACTCAGTCCTTCCGAGGTAGAGCTCACATGGGAAGAACCTACAGATCTAGGAGGTATAACTATAGATTTTTAGATGACAACATGAGCTTAACGCTGATGGTTCTCTGTCTTTTTGAAGGTGGTACGATACAAGGGTATGTGATAACATTTTCAATGCCACCCCGCATGCCAGTGAGCGTGAGTGGCGACTCTCGAACCTACATTGCAGACTTCCTGGAGCCTGAGTCGGCCTTTGAGTGAGCAAGCAGTCTTACTATACGTAACACAACATTGAGTTACCTGTATTACTGTGATTGACGCAGAGTGTCAATACAAGCTGAGAATGAACTGCGGCGGAGTCAACCAGCGACTGCAAGTGGAACAACTCTTCCAGAGCTGACCCCAAGAATGCCTGACCCACCCACCGTCACTGATATCAAAGACACTTCAGCAACCATTACCTGGACCGAACCTGGTACTACTAATCTCTATTATTTAGCTACAGGTGCCGTTTATGTGCTCATGCAACAGATGGTTTTCCGACTGAGTATGAATTGGGATACCGAAGGAGCTCAGAGGGGACTGGTAGCGAAACTCTCTGCACTGTTAACAACGAGGTGTCAAAGATTTTGCTCAATTTGGACCCACAGACCAACTATGTCGTCAGATTACGTGCCATCAATTCTGTGGGTGCTTCTGACTTCAGCGATGAAGTCACTTTCACCACTTTTGGTGGGTTCTGTGTATACAGCACACTTCAACAGCAGCACCTACGATTGATAATCTTCCACTGTTTTACAGGAGCTATAGTGATCACAGCTAGTCCTGAGGGGACCATCACAACAGGGCAGGGTCAGATTGTTAGTCTCCAGTGTATGTTGGAGGGAGCCACATCAGGAGACAACATCGAGTACCGGTGGAGCAAGGACGGAGCCAGCGTCCCCAGTGGTGTACAGACCAACGGTGGTAGGTCTTAGACAGACACACGTGAGCAATGGATTATCTGGTGGTGTCCCATTCAGATACACTGACTGTGGGTGATCCTACACCAATTCTTTCTGGAGAGTACATGTGTACAGCTGTTGAACAGGAGATCTCAGGGTCACACCAACTGACAATTGTGCCAGGTATATACCCACAGCTGGACCTCTCAAAATTGCCATCACCATGAGTAAAATTGTTCTACTTGATTTCAAGGTGTCCCTGGAGCTCCGAGTAATGTCCGGGCTGAAGTAGAGGGAGAGACTGTCTCCATTTTCTGGGACGAAGCCATCGGTAACGGAGCTGATGTCACCTACACCGTGACAATCACCCTAAACGGTCAACAAGTTTATCAACGCACATCCTCCGGTGCATCATTGTCACTTGCAAGAGATACGTTCCAAGAAGAAGAAGATGCCGTGAGAGAAACTGGGTATATGGTAGCAGTTGAGGCAGTCAACATTGCTGGAACTGGTGGACAGGCCACAGCTACTTTCACCGTCCCATCAGGCAAGTCTAAAGACTTGATTTCAATACACAACTTTATCTCCCGTTTTCTGCAGGTCTTCCGGGAGCAGTCAGTAATATAAGAGTGGATATTGAGGAAGATAACCTAAATTTGATATGGGATGCCCCCACAATTAACACAGATACAGTCATATTGTACAATGTCGAGGTTCTTTGGGGGGCGTGGACGGTCAGCAGGTGTATACAACGATGGCATCGGGCACATCTCTCTCGGCCACTCGTGGTGACATACAGGAGGCAGGAGACATTGTTAGGACTCGTGACACTCAGTACACGGTCGTCATTGTCACCAGAAATGGGAGAGGTGACAGTGAAGCAACCTCGGAAACCTTCACTCTTCCAGCAGGTGAGTAATTGAAACTGACAATGTGATCGGTGAATGTAAACATGTTTGTCTATTTCTCTCTGTACAGAATCGGCTGCTCCACCTGAATGTAAGTATAATTATACAGTGGCGTGCATGGTCTGTATGTTATGATAGTGGGGGTGTGGCGTTTGTGTCACGAGGAAAGCCCTGTAATCAAATAGAAGACCAAATGTTTCAACGTCTTTATGTGCACATTTGTGGGTGTATAAGTCCTTGTGCTCCTCTTGTAACTAACGGCTCTTGATGGACACTGAAAGCTGCTGGCAAGGAGAAAGAGTGATCGTTGTATCTGCTAGTACCATATTCCCGCCTCCTTCCCTCCCTACCTAGTCTCATCTATCACTCTTTCTCTTGCTGCAGCTGCTGTGTGTCTGGCTGTTCTTATATCTCTCCTGGTGCCTTCCCTCTGCCTCTCCATGCACTAGATGAAACATACTTTCTAGAACATTACAATACTACTACATCAGTGCTGCCCTATTGCTTTTAATATGTAATTTGATTTCTTTAATGGTTTGGGGAGTCAAAATGTGTTCGCCAATCTTAGCGCCAGAGCTAACAAATTCTGAGTGACGTGTATTGCAAGATCAGCCTAGCTACAGAGGCATTTTGCTGTGCCATGCTTGCTCTCGAGTGGATCCAACAGAAGCCACTCTCCAGCTCATTCTGTTACCATGCATCGACATCACCTTCTCCCACAGCAATGTGGGGACTCATTGAAGTCCAATCACACATTCCTTGCTGAGTGAATCATACATACCTGTGCCATGTAGCTCCATGCACCCAACAACGGAAACGGGACATTCTTTATTCCACCCTATCAACACTTAGAGTCTGGCCCTCTCTTTCTCCCCCACCCCAGTGACTTGCTCCAATACAGAGGACAGTGTGGTATCACTAATGATCGATTGCCAGGTCCTGAGCACATTTAGCTTCTCCACCACCTGTTCCTATGATGGTCTTCCTCCACAGTTATGTAAGCCAGCCCCCTGCTTGTTGAACAAGATAAACATCTCTCGGCTAACATTGTAGGTTCACTATCATTTCTCCTAAATTTTCTTGAATTTGGACCCGGAGACCACACCCTCTTACTGAGAGTGACAGCGTTGGATGGACAGACTGATGACATCACCATCCCATTTACCACGCCCCCTCGTCTCTCCGTGAGGTGCAGTGTGGTCAACTCTGTCCTGAACTGTGACACCACAAATGAGGTGTCCAGCCAGACATGCAGCTTCAATGGTCTGCCAGAGATCAGCTGTCTCTCGCCATTCAATATCCGACCTTTGAACCTGGAGCAAGGAGACAACACCCTCTCTGTCTCAGCCACGGATGTGTTTGGACAAACAGACACATTTGCCTTTGATTTCTCCACGGTACCAAGTGCTGCCATATCTCTCTCTTTTGAGGAGCAGATCTCTCTTAGAGAAGGGACCACTAGCGCAGTTCCCTTCCTCTTCACGGTTATAGGGCAGGCACTGGAAGACATACCGTTTTCCCTAAGATCTCTGACCTACCAACAGTTCCAGGACATGACTGGGAGCTCTGTTGATAGTGTCTTCTCTGGGACTACCATACCACCTCCTGCTAGTGAAAGTAAGAGCATCTCCACAGCATTGCTAGCTATAGTCATTGCTATGTGTCTGTTGTGCTGTCTGTGTACAGGTGATTTTGATGCGAGTTACTCGGAATCTTTCACTTTCACTGCAAGCCAGGACATGATCACGACCAACTACGACATAAGCCTCTCGGTCCCAGAGGACGAGGTTTTTGAAGGAAACGAGGGATTCGTTCTCTACTTTGTGTTTGACGAGGGGAGCATCAATGCAGGGGACTACAGTAGACTGGAGACTGGGACCAGAGCCATTCTGGTCACCATCACTGACAACGACCAGTGTAAGTAAAATATGAACATAGGGAAACGGATGTGGGTAGCTAAAGGTGCAACTTCGTTACACGAGGTAAAGTTTCATGAAAATTCAAAGTAAGGGTACGTTGCATGGATAATTCGTGTTACTTTATCAATGCCTTAAGGTGTAAATTGTGTGCTATTTTCCTATGCAGTAACCGTGACCTGTACTGGAATGGAAGCAGGAAGAGGTCTTAGAGTTAATGTCGAGTGTATGGCATCGCACAACATCAGCTCTTCTACCTGCTCTCTGGATGACGGGCAACAAACAGACTGTGAGTGTTACAACTCCATCAAACTATACCCGTAAACCTTTCCTCTAAAACCACAGGCCAGTTTTCTCTGGATATTACCCTGCTAACCCCAGGGGAGCACACATACACCGTGACCATAACAAGTACCGACGGTCAAACAGCCTCTGACGCCATTGAGTTCTCCAGACCTCCCCACCTCTCTGCCAATTGCTCTGTTAGTGGGACTGTTCTAAGTTGCACCACCAACAACGAGCCTGATTCTTTCTTCTGTCTCGTCGATATGTTGTCTGGAGTCGGCTGTTCAGCTGTGTTTGAGCTACAGACCATAAATATTCAAGTTGGGGCACACATCATCCAGGTCTTTGTTCGGGACGAGTTCTTCCAACAAGTTCATCTGGACGTGAGCTTTACAATTGTTAGCGATCTTCAGATCCAGTGTGAAGTGGATTCTAGTAGCCTCACCACAAGTGTGGTGGAGTGTGGGAGTACAGGAGGGATCGGGAGTGTCACCTTCACCTGTTCTATTGATGGTACACTGCCAGAAGAATGTGAGTTGCATTAATCAACCATACCACTGATTCAATGTGTGTGTTCTGTAGGTGAGGGGTTCCCGCTGGAGCTGGACCTATTCAGCTTCTCACCAGAGGAGCACCCGCTGATAGTGACGGCTAGAGATGCCGCAGGCCAGCCGTCTTTATACGAGTACACATTCTTTGGCATACCAGACCTCGACCTGGCCTGCATCTACGACGACAACAGCAACACACTCCTCTGTGAAGGCAACAATGATATAGGATCTTCCGCATGTGTCTTTGATGGGCAGCAGGAGGCTGTGGAGTGCTCCCTGCCACTGGAGATCAGACTCACAGGTCTGAGACTGGGTCCCCACAATGTCACCGTCACCGCCACCGATCGGTTTGGTCAAACTGAGAGCGTTTTCCTTGCCTTTGATTTTGCTCTCGGGCCCATCGTCGTGTCAATTCCAGCGAGGGCTTCGGTGATTGAGGGCAAAGAGTTGTCTCCTGTAATGTTCAGCATTAGTGGGCAGGCTCTGGCGACCTTCTCCTTCTCCGTCTCGCCCCTCACCTACACCCAGTTCGAAACTCAAGCAGGCCTCTCAGTCGACGGTCTATTTATTGGAGAACCTCCTCCTTCTGCAAGCATCAGTAAGCATCTGCCCCTAATTATGCTATAAATTATTTCTCTTTTGTATAGGGGACTATGATGGTTCGACAGTCAACTTTGACTTTGAGACAGGGCCTGCAGCAGTTACCCAGCCATACACCTACAATGCAGTCCTAGAAGATGATGATGAAAACGAGAACATTGAGGTCTTCATACTCTACTTCAGGTTCACAGAGAGTGAGCTTAATCCCGACGACTACAGCAGACTCAGTCAGACCTCTGGCTTTACCCTTGTCACTCTCATTGACAACGATGGCTGTAGGTTTTATATGAGTCTTAATCGGTAACTCCTGAACATGTTTCTTTCTTGTCTGCAGTGAAGCTGACATGTGTACAGAACGTATCAGATCCCACTGTGGCTGTTGTGACATGCAATGCCAGTGATACTATTAACGCAACTTGTTCGTATGACTCTGGCCCTCTGCAAGTCTGCATTGCTTTCAGTCACAAGGTTAATATACCAACTCAGTGCCACCGAGGAATGTGTCCATAGTTTAATTTTCCTCCTCAAGGTGTTAGTGTGTTTGAATTTACAATCGATATCCTGGACAACGTCCCGGGAGAGCACTCTGTACTGGTGATGGTTGTGGACCAGATGAGTCGTGTTGCGGCTGACTCCATTCGGTTCACCACTCCGGAACTGCCTCGAGCCACATGCGGCGTTCGCCGAAACGTCCTCACCTGTGACAGCAACAACCCCATCGACACCCAACTCTGCCAGTTTGACAGTGACGCCCCCATGCCGTGCACCTCTCCACTCAATGTTCTGGCACTGGGGCTGCCTCTGGGTCCTCACTCACTACTCATCGTCATCACTGATGTCTTTGGCAGGACTCTTGAAGTTCCGGTCGTGTTTTCGGTAGTGAGTAACCTTCAGCTCACTTGCGTGGCTATAGAGGGCGATAGAGAGTACATTGGAGGAGTTGACTGCAGGTCTTCTACTGGTATAGGGGAAGTAAGCTATGAGTGCTCTTATGATGGTGGACCACCTGAAAACTGTGAGTGGAAACAACCACGTTCTTCAGTAACAAAAAATCACTGTGGATGGTCCTCAATTTGCAGGTGCAGGAAGTTTTCCAATTGCGTTCAACTTCTTTGAGTTCTTTCCTGGGAGCCACAACCTCTCCGTGGTGGCCACAGATTCTGCCGGAGCTGTGAGGACATACGTGTACCACTTCACAGGAATGACCCCAGAACCAGAAAGTATGTTTCCATTAATACCATGTGATGCCATATTATGTTGACCAGTCCACACTTGGTATTGACCTGCCAAAGCTTCAATTCTTGACATTATTATCCCTGTCTTCCCCAACAACCACAGGCTACACTGTGTCGGTAAACACCATCCTCCTGACAATCAATGAGAACGGGTCTTTCCACGAGAGTGGGGACCTGGAGATTTCAGAGTCGGGCTACTCATTTGGTGACATTGTGATCACAGTGGTTCCCCTCAGCTACTCACAGTATGAGCAAGAGACTGACCGGAGAGTAGCTGAAACATTCCCTCGCAGACCTACTGAGGCCTCAGGTACACCCAAGGTCTACACAATCACAGTTATTGATGTCTTTGTGCATACAGTTTGTTCACTCACAACTGTGTATCACGCTTTTTTAGGGAGTGATTTTGAGTCTGAGATCATCAGATTCACGTTCAGCGCTGGTCTGGAGTCAGACCCGCCTCGAACGGTCCTTGGTTCAAGTCTTGGGAGACGCGACTCAGACGAGGAGACGGCTGAGGGGTTTGTGCTACTGGTGGCAGTCGATGAGGCCAGTCTTGACCCCCGAGATGTCGGGAGAGTCAGTGTCGAGGATGATCTCATACTTGTCTCCATTGTTGATAATAATAACAGTATGTACAATACACGTGACGCGCTGTTGAGGGAATGTGGCAGTAATAGGGCTAAAGTTCTAATGATGGAAGCCCCTTATTGCTTTAGGAACATTTATAAGTTTAGCCCTTATGTACTTACACACTTCCTGGATACAGAGTGGAACTTTATCTTTCCAGATGTGGTACAAAGTGAGAGGGACACACTGATTCTGGGGCTGACTGCAGACCAAGTGGCGGGACTTAGTGCAGGGATTCTGGTCGTCATCATCATTTTGGTCACCTTCTCCCTCTTCTTATGTGTCTTTGTGACCCTACGGCGCCGGAGAAAGGCTGCCGGCGAGTCAGGTAAGGAGATGTGTGTTTCATTCATTGCAGAGTAACTTTGTGTCTGCAGGTTTCTTCAGGTCTCGCAGTAGACAGTCCAAATCGAGCCACAGCAGTGAGAGAAGAATGTTCCATGCTGCACGATGACTCGATGATTGAGACTATTATTTAAATTCATATCCTAACATCTCCGTCTCTATTAGCTAGGCTAAATTACTTCTGTATTGTAAGTGTATCGTCATTAACAACGTGACGTGTAGTATTGCGCGTGCGCAGAGTCGAGCGTTGCAGCAGCAGCAGCAATCATCATCAAGCCACACAACTCAGCATTCCGAACGACGGAGTGGCAGGCGATCCTTGGTACTGCATCGTGCGAGCATGCATCGCCGATGCATTGGTGGTGTGGTAAAAGTAAACGAATACTCCCAAACTCAGCTAGTTTCGTCCTACACGTCGTTCGTTCGGTGGTCGGAGAAGAAAGTACTCTCGCCATGAAACTCGACCTCCTGTGTGGAGTCGTTGCACTCCTCTGCTCATCTCTGATTCACCAATCTTGTAAGCAAATACTGCTCTTTAGACTGCAGCTTTTTCAGCTATTATCTCCACTGCAGCTGCCAGTATCGTCAACTTCGCCGAGGTAGATCAGTCGTACAGCGAGGCGCGACAGCAAGACAACCTCTTCCTGACGAAAGAAGTGACCCCCCAAGACATTGCCGTCACTATCCGACTCCTAACAGTCTCCGAGTTCGAGAATGAACGCATTAGTCAGGGGTGGAACATCTCTGATGGGGATCTGAGGAGAATTGCTGACATTCAAGTCCCAGCTGATTGTAAGCAGCTCCTCATATTACGAGAAAAATAATGTTAGTTTTTTTTTAAATTTACAGCTGAACTTGACTTCAACAATGCATCGATCCGGGTTATTTTTCCAGCAAATGAAGAGGAGACAAGTGTGGTGTTAAATAATAATAACATCATTAACGATATAGTTAACGAGGCGACAGAGGGCTTTGTAATGGTGCTACTGACTGATGTTGACAACAACAACGTAGACGTGCTTCGTTTCAACATTTTTGACGATGATGGTGATTAGATCGCGTGTGTGTCGATCTTCATGATTTTTATTTTGCTCTCTTTCTGTCCCTGCAGCTATAACCATTGGGTTTGAGAGCATTGTGATTGATGTCGATGAAGATGCAGGCATCCTGACAGATGAAGATGAATTCCGTGTTGTTTTGGTGGGCGCGATCTCGGAGCAAAACCTCACTGTCAGTGTAACCATATTTGTCATGAACAAGTCATTATCAGCCACTCCAGGTCAGTTGGAACACACACACACACACACATCAACAACACCATAAAATATTTCAATACACGGTGCAGATGTCGACTTCAGGCCAGTTGACGGCCTATACACCTACATCCTCACAATCCCTGCGGGCGAGAGTTACGCCCCTCTCAACCCTATTGAGATTATCGACGACCTGATGGTTGAGGGTGACGAGATTTTCTACTGCATGTTGTCAGCAACAGGGCCTGAAGCACCCGTTGATCAAAGCAGAATGTTAGCAATGGTCACCATCATTGACAATGACTTTGAACGTAAGTTTTAAGCCTATACTTGACTAACACAATTCCACAGATAACACCTTGTACTTATGTAATGTCCACCAGCTACTTCAACTCCTATTCCCCCATCTTCAACTTTTACTCCGCCTCCTACCCAAACTCCTACTCCCCCGACAGTGGACATGGGAGGAGACCCTCACTACAGCATCATGCTCCCGTCTGGCCAGCTCCTCTGTTTCTCCGTCCACGGAGAAAAGAACTTCCCCTTCAACCTCATCAGCAACAGCCTCCTCCAAATGAACGCCTTCTTTATAGAGGATGCCCAGCGAGAGGAGATCACCTGGATTGGCTCCCTGGGAGTGGTGGTGCAGCACGCCGCCTACAAGAAGTCCAACACCACCAAGATGAGGTTTGACGCCAAGGAACAGACCATCTATATCAACAACGGAGTCAGTCTAAATGCCAAAAGGGTTGAGAGGCTCACTCTAGCAAACGGAAAACTCAGTGTAACTGAGGCTGTTCGTAAGGATGCCGAGAAAAATGCAGAGGTCGAAGTGGATCTTGTTGATGTTGGATTGTCCTTCTCCGTTCGATTTGTCAAGAAGCGCCACCTTGACATGTCCTGGAGAAAGGTGTCCATGCAGCCTACCAACTCACATGGCATCATAGGTAAAGTTCCCATTCTGTGCTAATAGGAAGAAAGAATCACATGAAGCAGTGCTAGCAACCAAGCAGAGTCTGATACAAGCCATACATTAACATTTCTCTGTCCACTGTCGTTGCCCAGGTCAGTTCATGCGCGAAGGTGTGAGGATTGACGAAGTACGCAAACTGCTCTACCTTCCCAACATGGCACCGGTGCCAGTGATGCGCAGCTCTGTGTGGCACTTTATGGAGAGAGAGAGTCCAGACCCACGTGACCAGAAGTTCTGCTGGCAGGCCATGAACCCTGGCTATCAGGGGAAAAGGCTCATTGAGGGCTCCTACCTAGACTACTTGGTGGATGATGTTCTCACTCCTGACTTCAAGTTCACCTTGTAATAGAATGACGAACAAAATTTTTATAATTAGGTTACTACATCATCATTACTATGTATTGTCAGTTGTAATCATCAAAATTAACCACCGCTTCTCTAATCTCTAATCCAATTGCGCATGCGTAAATATATGCGCCGCGGCGCCGGTTTACGCATAAAACTAGCGCGGCTTCTCATTACCAGCGAATGCTGACGACCGAATGGTGAGCAACATCATACGACGACGACCGAGAAGTATGGTGGATTTCCACGTTCACGGAGTCGTCGTTTTACTATTCACCCTCAGTAAAGGTAAGAACGTAACATTATCATAATCTTACCTATAGCTAGGTAGCTAGCTAGCTAGCTTGCCTCGTCGTAGTGAGTGTTCGCGTGCACGAATCGAAAGCCGTGAACACAGCTTCTTTAGGTCAGTCTAGTACACGCAGAACCGAAGAATGTTTTCATATTACTAAAAGCAGTGGTGAGGGAACATCTGCGCCTACAGCAAACATCTCGTGTGTCGACATGGCCAGTGTAAGAGAAAGGAACGCATGCAGTCAGGCAGACCTATGACTTCAGCTACTAGCGGTACAAGATCATACTTCCCGTATCTGTACCAGTTGAAAACTAAATACTTTTGGCTTCATCCATTCCCAAAACTGTAGTCAATCGGTTCACAGATCAGTAATCGTAAAGCATGCATGTAACATCATTAATAAACTATTTAAACAACAGTCTAACATTTGACTAGCATTCCAATGGGAATGGCCACCTGCCAAAGCTATTATTCAAACTGCATAGACCTCCTAAACATCAAAGAAACGATAATTTACCACCCAAATAAGTGTCTGGGAAGGTGCAGTTACATATTATAATACTCTCACCCCATGTTCCACTACAGTGCTATGTACAGAACTGAACCTGGCCATTCCAGAGTCTGGAACAGTCATTGAAGAGTTTGCCAGCGACTCACTCCAACTCAGCTTCTTCTGTCGGCTGCTCAACACCCAAGGTTCACAGATTGTCACCAACTGGTTCTTTCTCAGTGAGGAGGGGAAGGCTGAGGGGCGAGGCCCGGGCGGCCTCACCTCTAGCGACACTCGATTCAATCAGTCTGGGGACACAATCATGGCGGGACAGTTTCAAATCCCCAGTAATACAAATCTGACGGTGAACGCTCTCGCTACCGACCTACACAATTCTACCTTGTCATGTGGCACTGCGGATGACAACTTCATTGCTGTGTTTACCATCTTTGCCTACGGTAATGCGACCCCATTTGAAAACATTTGCTTTTCCTTATTAAAACACAAAATGGCTATGTAGCTAATATTTCTCTCCTCTTCCCCTAAACAAACAACCTGCAGTTAACCCGTCTATTCCTGGGAATCTTGATGTTATACTGGAAGATTTATCAGCCACCATTACCTGGGAGACACCTGTGAATCTAGGAAACCCAAAGATCTCCTACTACACCTTAATCATATTAGACGACCAGGGAAACACCCACGTTAATGAAACTCTCCCCGCTCCTGTTACCACAATGTTCACGATGCCTGGACTCCTTCCACTGACCAACTACACCGTAACACTGACTGCTGTTTCGCAGCTCGCCCCCACACCTGTCATCAGCCCCACAGCCAGTTTCAACTTTTCCACGACCACCACAGGTAAAGACACATGCTGACACTCTTTTGCACGATGAGGCTCTGGACTAATTCAGTACTGGTTGTCGTTTTTCCGTCTGCAGTGCCACTGGTCAACTGCAGAACTGCGAGTATCGCCACAGATCAGAGAAGCGTTGAGGATTGAATGGGACAACATACATACTGGCGGACTGGATCTTATATCTGCTACCATCGAATATGCAGTGCTCACTTCTAGTGAAAACGCTACTGGTAGCAACTCTACACCAGTAGACAACCCAGTAGTGGACATTAATGGTGGGGCAGCAGTGTTGAGAACTCTGCCAGAGGCTGGCCTCGACTACGTCTTCACAGTCTCGACTGAGAACGCTGAGGGAGAGAGTGACCCCAGCCAGTGCCCACCTGTCTTTCTTGCTATTGGTGAGTGAGTGTGTACAATATTACTCTACTGCAACTATGTAGGCACGTTTGTTATATTACATCAATAGTAACCCTAATTAGAACTCTTTGAACCCTCACTAGCTCTTATTCTAAAGCAGGGCTATGTATGGTATGGCATTGCAAGTTTGTATATAGTAGTAAAGATGTCCAAGTGCAGCATGCTGAGGGTTTTGAGAGTAAATCATACTCCACAAAAACTCACCCAAAGTCTTGTGCAAACTCAGAACTGGAGTTTGTGTGTAAATACAACTTGAGCTGCAAGCTAGCAGCACTCAAAGGCGGGCATAACCTCACCGTCTCTTAGTTGACATTCCCTTTACCTGACAACCTAGCAACAATAGAAACCATACCGAGGCCAACACATCATGAGATGATCCATTGCATAGAGAATGTATGTGGAGATTGCATTGCTGACAGGAGAGGGTGCCTACACATGCATGCCAGTTGCTAAACAGAAGCACACTGTCATGCAAACAAACTCACACTCTCAGTACCAATTAGGCCAATGAAGCCCACTCTACGGCCAAAATCACATGTAGAAACACCAATTGTGAGCTTCCTTATTAACCACCCTCTCTTTAATGAACAGGGGCCCCCTCGACACCAGACAAGCCCATTGCCAGAGCCAATGGACCAGTGGCAATACTGACACTTCAAACGGCAAAAAGTGGAACTGGAAACTCTGCTCTGCCGTTTGCTTTCTCTGTCCTGGTGTACCGCTTCAACGAAACCAGCAACACGAGTCAGCTGGTCAGCGAGGAAGAACGGTTCAATAGCTCCGAGTACACCAGCAACGAGAGCATCAAGATACACATACAAGATGTAATGGAGCTGAACCAACTCTACCGCTTTGCAGCTCGAGCAGTCAATGCTTTCGGAATGTCTGAAATTTCTGCTCTCTCAGACGCAATTCTGCTCAATGTCTCACGTAGGTTCAAACTGAGCGTAGTAGCCAACCAGCCTTGTGTAACACCTCTCAATGCTCTTTGTAATGCAAATGTGTTAAGGACTATTATTATGATTCCTCTCCTCAGAGCCAACAATAAGTCGTGTGGACACCCAACAGACACCAGATGGCATAGAAGTCTCCTGGGCATTCCTGCACACCGGCGGCTCAGAGCTCCAGCTGGTAGAGATCTTTCTCAGAGAGGACAGAGATGGAGCCACGCTTGAGCTCGTCCCCGGGGGAAATCTCTCCAGACCCCTGAGTACTTCATTCATGATTGACGGGAGTAACCTGCAGGCTGGTGTGAGCTACGAGATAGCAGTGAGGGCCACCAATGACCTGGGTGTTAGTGAGGCGATTGTCTCTGAGATACAGGAGTCAGGAATTGGTATGTTCAACAGAAGCCAAGGCCTCATGCCCTTGCCACTGACTATGGTTTTAGCACATGCAATACCTAATCAATTCACACACCTTACTGACTTAACTTCCCACTCTATAACGCTTTTGATGATGATAGAGAGTTCCCTATATCCCTTACTCGTCCTCCCGTTTTGTGTTTTGTTTTTATCTCCCTCGTTTTGTTCCTTCCCTTGTTTCTTAATCCCCTGCAGGAGTACCAGCACTCCCACTTATCCCCACGCTCTCCTCCTCCACCTCTACCTCCATCACACTCATCCTCTCCACATCCGCCAACGGCCTAATTAGACCAGGGGACACCCTTACCTTCCGTCTCAGGGTCACGACAACTGATGCCAATGGTAACTCTGAGACCTCGTATGAAACTGGGGAATTCTCGGCGGAAATGTTGCGCAACAGTGTTAGACTGACCGTGCCAGCAGAGACTGGCGTTTCCTACGTCTTCTCTGTCAGAGCCGAGAACAGATTTGGGTCGTCGGAGTATTCCGGAGACTCTGAGAGTATCACCATACCTGAACCAACTGAAGGTAGCTCAATGCTTATTTCCATCAACTTCATGTATAGTGATTCCACTGTGCATGTTGTGCTATTGAAGTCTCTCTCTCTCTCTGTCAATAGGAGAGGGTACGGATGAGCTGGAGATGAGAGAAGTGATAGGTATTGCAGTGGGAGTAGGCATCGTGGTGTTGCTGCTGCTGTTCTGCTGTGTTCTCCTAGTCTGTGCCCTCCTTACACGAGGTATGTACATTCATTGGACACTTAGCTGGCACAAACACTATCATGTACCCTCCTTGCCAATGCGCAGAACAAATAGGATATCCAGTACTTTCCACAAGACAGCTACATTATGGTATTGCATCATGACAGTGTTGCAGAACAATCTGCACGTGCATTGCACTATGGACCTGGAGGCTCTTAACTTAATCAAGCTCTTAATGTGCATCAGTTAGCATCATTCCTTTGCCATTAACTACAGGTGGGAAGGAGAGCCATAAGATGGAAGAAGAGGCTGGTCTGGAGATGCAAGACAACTCACTCTACAACAGAACAGAAGCCAGTGGAGAACAGAAAAGAGTTTCCTCCCGAGGCCTTTGAGTCTCAGTATGAGGCTCCTCCAGATGACGGGCACACTGTCCCACTGCGACCGAAGCCCACACACCCAACTGGAGCACCGATAGAGGGAGCCCTACCACTCTACGACTCGCTGAACCCAGCTGGAAGACACGTGTCTACCTACAGTAGCACCAGCAGCAGGGAACTCCCGAACCCTCTCTACAGTGGAGCAAGACCCACCAGTCAGCATGACTCTGGCAGTGGTGTCATCCACAGTAAGACAGTGAGAGGAGGAACAGGAGGGGGTGGAGGAGGGGAAGAACCTCTTTACTCTGAAGCTGGTGTGCCTCCTGAGACCAATGGAGGGATTTACACGGAGCCAGACTCTCGGGGTTCAAAACTGCTGGACCCATTCTCGGCTCCACCTCCACCGCCACCTGATCCTCGAACCATCCCAACAGCCTCCCCTCCTCTCAAGACCGCCCCTCTCGTTGACGGCTCCGACGACCCCAAGGAGCTCCCGACATATGCAGAGGCTGGTCCTGCCGGTAGCGAGGAACACTTGTACTCTGAACTCCCAGACCCCCACCGTCACCGAGACACCAGCTCCCCAACTGACCCATCTCACTTCCACATCCCTCCTCCCCCTCCCACCCAACCTCCTCCCTCCTCCACTCCCCTCCCCTCTGACAGCGCCGAAGAGCCCTCATACAGTGTGCCCTCCAGAGCCGGCTCCCAGAACAGGACAGGGATATAGTTTCCAATTGGCACACTCTCAACAATTCATAGTTTCATAATTAGTGTGTACAAAATGTTTATTGCCGTTATTAGGCAATTCACCATGATTAACCATAATGCTGTATTAACCTCAAGCGTCTATATAAGAAACATGAAAAACCAGATAGATTTCTTTTCCATTGATGGACAGTTGTAACAACTAATTATTAGAAGTGAAATATATTACAATACCCGCTATTTCAGAAACATTATCAGATCTGAATGGTTGCATGTGCATATGTGCATTGTGTTTGCACTTCATTCACCTGTTAAACCTCTAAACTCATTTTGTTGTCAATCATGCGTGGCAGGACTGCTATAATCTGCTCATGTTTCCTATGCTGCCTATATACTCCATCAGAACTGAAAGCAAAACAAAAGGTTTTCCCAGATCTTTGGTGGGGAACCTGCTACACACACGGAGCTGCCCCTTCTCCAAACCCTCACCATTTCTGGCAAACAATGGTTTCCTCCCAAGTATTAGTATCGCAGAATGATAACAAAGGTCAGTGCCGATAATGATCAGAGTGGGCCAGCTGACTCACAGTTGAGGTATACTGACAATTCATAAGGCCAGAAGCTCCTGATGTTGTGGAGTACCACCTAACCCTACCTCAATTCCTCATATCCCCTGACCACTTCATTTCTTCCTCTAGCTCATTTTTATCCCAACAATCTGCTTATGTGTATATAATATACAATAGAAAACACTGTTTTGGGAGTGCACTAATTGGAGTAATGAACCGTACCACAAAAATGGTACTCTACTATACAAACTGTGGTATTTACAAAAACAAGACAGCAGAACAGACAACTAAAACAAGGATTGTTGGCACGGGTTGCGTGGCATGAGCACGAGCAGGCGATCCGGCGCCAGTTTCCACTGTTGGGCCCCTGGTGTTTGTAAAGGTGACGGTGCTCGTGTCAGAGGCTGGGTCGCTACTGCCGATTCCATTCACAGCTCTTATAGTTACCGTCAGCTGAAACATATCCCCGTCCTCGGACACTCCCAACTCCTCTCGTGTGAGTACCAGAGTCGTTTCAGTGACACTCCGCATTATAGTTTCCTCTCTGTACTTTGCTTCGACTGTGTAATTGAGTATGCGGGCCCCGTTATCGTTCCCCGCATTCCACTTCACCATCACCCGTTCGTTCTCCTCGGCCACTACGATATCGCTCACTTGTCAGGGACATTCCCGATTTCCACTGTGATTGTCACGCTCTCAGTGGCAAGTTCGTTGGTAGCAGTGCACACGTAGTCTCCCGCATCACTCGTCTGGGCACTGGCTATCGTATGCACAAAGTTTGAATCCAGTTCCAGCTCTTTGCCGTCCAGAGTCAGAGTGATGTTATCAGGTGAAATGGGAGGGAAGGCATTTGCAGCACAGTTTACAACGACCTCAGCACCGACTCTAATAGACACTCTCGCGTCATCACCGACTTCAAACACTGGCAGAGCTGTAAAAATGAATACACCTAGTGTTACCATACTTATTGAGACAGACAAGAGAGGAAATAAAAATAGAGCAAAGTTTCCTATGGTAGCTATATGCTGCCACAGAAAGAGAATCTGAGGATGCACAAAGTACTAAAGTGCATTGTGCTGAATCAAGGGTGATTTACAGAGAACTACAGTTCATAGATTGTGGTAAATACTTACATCTGACAATGACAGTGAAACTCCCAGTATCACTGCTCATGGCGTTGGTGGCATTGAGGGTGTAGATCCCGGCATCGTCGAGGGAGACAGAGGGAAGACTCAGACCAGATTTAGAGAGAGTGAGGTCGACACGGGCTCCATCACGAGTCCAGGTCAACGTAGGCTCGGGCCAACCATCCACTGTAATGGATACGTTGAGGGTTGCTCCTGCTATTACTGTGAATTCCGTCTCACCACCGATGGTGATATCTGGAGCGTCTGTAACGCCAGAGAAAGGGGAGATGTTTAGAGCAGGAAAGACAGAGCGAGGTGGTAAAAGACAGTAATTAAAGGGGCAGAGAGACTAAAGAGAACAACTCACGGTTGACAAAGAGAAAGACAGAGCGAGGTGGTAGAGACAGAGCGAGGTGGTAAAGACAGTAATTAAAGGGGCAGAGAGACTAAAGAGAACAACTCACGGTTGACAAAGAGAATGGCGGTGTTGGATTCAAAGGAACCAATCTGGCAGAAAAACTCTCTGCGATGGTCGTTTTCAAGAATCGGATTGATCCAGGTGAAGACGCGCATACGAGTCACATTTCCAGTGTCATTATTAGAAATGTCAGTGACTCTGATACGTGAGTCGTCGTTTTGGATTGACTGTGACTGGCTGGCGCCAGGGTTTCTGGTATTGAGGAGGGCGGGGGCCTCCTCCAGCAGTGGGGAGCATGTAAAGTTGGCCTCTTCCCCTTCATTGACACTCAGCATGTTCGGAGTGAGCGACACATCAGGTATATTGTCTACAGCAGTGTGTGTTAATGTTAATGTAGGAGAGGATGCATTAGAGCAACTGTTGTCTCAGATGGCAAAACATGTTTGCTATTACTGTGACCTACCCAAAGTCGTTAGAACCAAGACGTTAAAGAGGTTTGTACACTCAGTTAGCTAAATTTACACATGGGTATATAGCAACTAGAAAGGATGCAGTGAAAGCAGTCCAAGTGAAAGCACAGGAAATCTAGAGAGACAGCTGTGCCAGACCATCCTCAATATTATTCAAAGAGCACGCCACTACATTCAGTGCATCATGTGACTTCCTTGTTTACAAAATGTCTCTGACATAGTATGCAATATTTTTACTACAACCCCTTGGCTAGAATTACGTGTGCAGGGGCATAGAGATCTTGAAAGACAGACATGCCAGGGCAAACATTATGTCCGCCATCTTGTACCCCGATAGCCAAGTTTTCAACAACCACAAATGAACTGAAATATGACCAGAGCTGCACATTACATCATAGGGCACACCCAAGCCGTGAATAACATTATACATTGCCAGGGTGACCATGACGTGACACTTTGACACTTTCATAAATGGAAACACGACTGTACTTTGTTTAACTACTGCAAGTGGGAGCACTTCATTATAGATTCCGAGACGATGCCACTGCTACCAATATGGTGAACATGTGCATAAACAGAAGACCCTGTGAGCATACGACACCCATGACTCTATCACACCTCTCTCCCATCCCTCTCTGCTCTGGGGGAGAGGACCAATGAACAGTCTAGCTATAATGCTAAATCCCCAGGACTAGAGCTACAGGTGCTCCCTGACACAAGCTATTAGCCAACTTCAGCGCTTTAGATTGACCTTGAGCCATCAAATGGGTAACTAGCTAATCACAAAACCGTAGACAGTAAATAGCTAATGTCGTGGCACTACCGGCAGGGGACGTCCAGGGGTAATTACGCCACAGTATCGGTCCGCACACCGCGGTCTCCCGCCGTATGCACGACGGCCACGCCGGCCGGACCGCCACGCAACGTGCCCGTCGTTCGAGGTTGTAGACGACATGTACCAATCACAAATGGAGGAACCAGCTACGGAAAAGCCTATATTCAACGAAAGCTTCGGCCGCACGCGCTCCCGATCATTCAATACTCACCCTGACACTCCACAAAGACAGACAACGCCAGCGACAGCAATAAGATGGGTAGTCCTCTCATTCTGTATCACCTCGGACTCTCACTGGCGAGATCGACAAACATAACAACTTGCCGACTATTCTGCGCATGCGCCACATTCCTCGAAAGTTAAGTAGTAGACACATTCCTCAACCTACCCACCGCATAAAACAGAAGCTGTGCAATCTCGTTGCTGTACTTGGTAGCGACAATGGTCGTACCAGTTCCAGCTTTGGACGGCATTCCTCTGCTGTCAGTTTTGGCTGCAGAAACATGCTATAGCTAGAACCATGCAGCACATGCAATTCACAGACTAGCTACTCTACCTAAAGCCGGCAGAGTCAAGCTTAGCTAGCTGGCCTGAAGTGGAACACTCAGAGAAGTGAGATGGTGGCTGGTGTAGTGGTTCTGGGAGCCCTGGGCCTCCTATTCCTGGCCAGTCCAGTCAACTGTGAGTTGTTTTTTTATATTACCACAATCATTTTACCATCAGCATTGTAGCTAAGAGTCAGTATGATTTTGACACACTGCTCACTGATCCACAAAGCATTCATCATATTTCTAGGAGAACTCGTGCATAAGCCAACTGAAAGCCCGTAATTGCTAATGAGTGGAAATGTAATGATGATTCTATTCGCTCTCTTGCAGGCCAGATGATAGGCTTCGTAGAGAGGGACTATTCCCTGTTTGAGAACCAGAGTTCTGACAGTAGACCTGTTGAAATTTCGAAGGATCAAGTGGAAAACTTCGGAGACATCATAGTCGACCTGACTTATCTGACACTGGAGGAGTTTAGGATGAGACCTGAATTTCCACAAATTCAGAATGATTTCAACCTCGACGGATTGGACCCTGCTGAGAGTATGTACCTTCCATTATAATTCTGTGCCATAATCCTAAACAATTTTGTGCCATAATTATTGTAAACTTTTTGGTTCCCTACAGGATCAGACTCTCAACTACGTGATGACTTTACCCCTGGTGTTATGTCTGTGACAATTCCTCCTTCTCCTGGCTTTCGAATGGTCTCTTTTGAAACAGCAATCCTCTTTGACAATATTCATGAACTGGAAGAGGGATATGTCATTATGGCAGACTACAGCTATACCAATAGCGATGATTTAATGGCATTTGAAAATGCTGAAGAGGCTAGGAATAATTTTGCCATCATCCGTATTACGAATGATGATAGTAAGTTAACATTGATGATGAATCTTTTGATGTAGGTATGCACATTAATTTTAGTGAGCTTGACGATGCAGCAAAATATGTAGCAATGACAATGTATATACATTCTAACTATCCCTACTCCCCCAGTAACCTCTCCACACCACCCAATGAAACTCTTTAAATACTCTGCCCTGTAATTCATTTTCAGATATCGACTTTGGTTTTGAAATGAGTGCATACCCGCTCCCGGAAGACAGTGGAACTTCAGAAGTGATCTTTGGCAAACTGAATGCTGTAAATACTGAGGTTGTACTGACCTTGATGGTTATCTTTGCCAGCATTGACGCTGGTGTCCGGAGAGGTATACATACGTACATACTGAGTGCTAATTATACAGAAAAGGTGTGCAATAATGCCACCACTCTCTAACTTCCACATTCCGCATGTATACTGGAGGGCTTCCCAGTCAGGGCCATGGCTGGCGCAGCCTGACACTAATACCAATGATCATTCCTTTCTTGCTCTCTGCCACATACAGGCACTGGTAATGAGGATGATTTGACACTGAGCCCACCACCACCAGCAGTTTTCACATTCCAACCAGAGGAAACGAGCCAGTCTATCTCACTTACAATCAACGACGACATCATCTTAGAGTTAGAGGAGCGGTTTTCTCTGACTCTCTTCAAGAACGAAAGTATTCCGGGAGTCAACGTCGATCCTACCCTGGGAACGGCTGAAATAACTATTCTAGACAACGAATGTGAGTCAGGAATCTAAATGTACCATTCTGTGTTAAAGGTATTTGTTCCCACGTGCAGTTATAAGGTTTGGATTTGCAGAGACAGTGACTACTGTCTTAGAGGATGTGGGATTTGCATCGATTGGTCTCCGGATAACCGATATCCCCATCATTAGCAACGAGTATGGCAATACAGTCTTTGGGTACATACAACTGTTCAGCACTGTGGACACTGCTGACTCTGCAGTAGGTACGAGTGCACAGGCCCCTCTCATAGCTTCATAATTACAACTACATGTTTAATCCCCTCAGCTCTGGATGATTATGGAAGCGCTAGTGGTGTCATGGTTACTCTGACCAATATGGGAAATATCACGTTTTCCCTATCATCAGACACCGTAATGGTGATGATTGTAGACGATGATGTCATGGAGGATTCAGAGGAGTTATTTCTCAGTCTTGTTCCTGGATCATTTTCCGGGGACAGAAACATTGTCATCATTGATCCCGACACAGCACGTCTCATAATCAATAACGACGATGGTAAGCTTATTGAGAGAGATTAAAATAACCTCACACTGCGTGCTTCCTCTCTCTCCCAGAAACACCGTCGGTCGTTGGATTGGTGCAAGACTTGTACAACACCACTGAAGGAGATGGGTTTGTCGAAATCTGTGTCTCTGTTATCACTCCAGAGGACAGAGACCTCCTCTCTGTGGACTACCAGGCCAATCTCACATTCTCTCTTGAAGCTGTAACTGCAGATGGTAGCTTTTATTCCCCTTTCAATGAGTGCTATGTGTATAAACCCCAATGATCTTTTTTTAAAATATAGCTGATGTGGATTTTGGGAGTTTCACCCAAGAGTTCACGCTCACTCGTAATGCTCCTGAACAGTGTTTCAATGTCACCATTGTGGATGACAGCATTCTGGAGATACAGGAGTACTTCAGGGCCAGCATTACTGCCGTGGGAGAGCTTCCCCAGGAGGCTGCTCTCGGCATAACTGAGGCTCGCGTCAACATCATTGATAATGAGAGTGAGCTCAATCTGGGTAGTGTGGAATTTGATATCTTTACTTCTCCCTCTCTACTTTACTTTACCCCCTCTCTCTCTCACCTCTCTCACTCCCCACTTCCTTCTCCTCCCCCCTCTTTTCTTTCATTCTCTCCCTTCTCCCCCAGTTGCTAGAGTTGGGTTCATGCCAGAGAGTGTCATCGTGACAGAGGGAGTCGACAACTTTGCTCTTGTTACTGTACGGTTCATCAGTCCAAGTGACATTTCCAGCGATGTCTTCACTCAGCTCTCTGTGTTTACAGTCAGTGGCTCTGCAACAGGTCAATACACATAAAGACATGAAGATTTTCACCAAAGTGGAGGTGTAACAAGTTTTGTTTGTGTTTTTTCACCCTGCAGCGGGCAGTGACTATGAAGAGGTGGATACGACAGTCATCCTGCAGGGAGGCGGAATGGAGTCACAGCAAATCATGGTCATGATTCTGAACGACTTTGTAGTCGAAGACAACGAGACATTGAGTCTGATGTTCACGGTCGACAACGACTCTGGAAACATAGGATCCTATGATCCAGCAGTCGCCACTATCACTATCCTGGATTTTGACGGTAGGGGCATACCCACTAAATGAAGTGCATACTCGTGTGTTGACACGGCTCCATCGTCCCTTCTGTAGTTCCTACTGACGTCGTGGTTGGTTTCGAGAGAGACCTCTACACAGTGGATGAGGACGGAGGTCAAGTTGAGATATGTGCTGCCATCCTCGACCCCGGCACCTTGCAGCGGCTCTCCTCGGCAGACCTGATGGCCCTTGACTCCAACAACTTTGAAATCAGCCTCAACTTCTCACTCGCAGATATCTCAGCCTCAGGTTAAAAATACTTTTCCTTTGTTTCTCTACTGCACATCTGTAAAAAAACTCTTCCTTTTCTTGCCGATACTGCACATCTGTAAACCGTTTTCCCTTCGTTTCTCTGATTCTGCGCACCAGTAAAAACTTTCCTTTGTTCTCCGAGACTGCATATCTGTAAAAAAAAAAATTTTCATTTGTTTTTCTGGTATTACACATCTGTATGTTTCCTTCTTGCAGTGGACTTGGATTACACCGACCTGTTCATGTCGTTCTCCCTGAGTCCTTCCACTCCGTTCATGTGTTTCAGTGTGTCCATCACCAATGATGCCGTCTTTGAGCTGACAGAGTACTTCCGTGCTTCTCTCGATCTCGTTGGGTCACTTCCGGCTGGGGCGTCCCTTGGGATTACAGACGCACGTGTTCGAATAATCGACAATGAAGGTTAGCAGGGCAATACATAAGGGCTAAACGAAAGTTAGAACTAAACAATAGGACTCAGTGCAGGAATGCAAGTAAGTTTTATTTTCAGTATATATATTATATACTGCCACATTCACTTCAATAATTATCATTCTTTTTCACAGTGGCAGTGATTGGTTTCAGAGAAGAGTTTTTCAGTGTCAATGAGTCTGTGGGGCCAGTAAAGCTATACGTGGAGTTCATCTCACCTAATGAAATCTCCAGCGACATTGAAGTCAACATTACAATTTTCACTGTGGACAATAGTGCATTTGGTAAGCAATGAACACAACTGCTGCAACAAACCTACACCTGAGGCGTTTGTATATACTCGAGCTCACTGCGGTTTATTTAATGGCAGGTGGGAGTGATTTTGACGAAGAGGACCAGACGTTTACCCTGATTGGTGGGCTGTCTGAGGTGTACGACATTGACGTGGTCATTATCGACGACAGTGAACCAGAGAGACCAGAGAGTGAAGAATTCAATGTCCAGCTCACCTCCACCAGTCCTCTCATTGACGAACAGCGGCTCACTATTCAGCCCAACACTGCTGTTGTCATCATTATCGACAATGATGGTAAATTCCGCAGCTTCACTGTATATACCTTATCCTAATGCATGAAACCTGTGGTGTTAGCACTTGAGATATTATTACTGGAAAAGTACAACGGGTGAGCTGATTCCTTTAGCCTCTATGGACAAACATCATTAGATCACTCATTACTTACCATACCTCTGTCTCCACGCACACACACACATACACTGCAGACTTTGTGCCGGTTGTGGTAGGGTTTGAGAGGCCATCGTACAATGTGACGGAGGGAGGCGGGGTGGTCGAGGTGTGTGTGGCGATTATCACCCCAGAAGATCCTGCAACCCTCAACAGTGGCTACAATGCAGTCCTTAACTTGACAACAGCCGATGACACGGCTATTGGTAAAGGGCAACACGTCTGCTACTGCATTCACTGCTTATTTTCACTCTCTCTCTCTATCTCTCTTGCTCCCAGCTGGTGAGGACTATGAAGGGCTCCCTGGTGTAATAGTTTCCCTCAATCAAACATCTCCAAGAATGTGTTTCAACATATCCATTCTCGATGACAATATCCTGGAAACTCCGGAGGATTTTCTTGGGGAACTGGCACTCCTGGGCCCAGTTCCTCCTGCCACCACCCTGGGGACTGCACAGACTACAGTTACCATCTTTGACAATGATTGTAAGCCTGTAGCAACGAGGGCTCTGGTTTATATATGAGGTGCTTTCTCTGGTATATTATAGCTGGAGTCATAGGGTTTGAGAGTGATAACGTGGTTGTGTTTGAATCGGATGGATTCGCAATGCTGACCATCTCATTCCTGAGTCCAGTGATGGTGTCTCCCAGTGTCCAGGTTGAAATCTCACTCATCACTGCCGACAACACTGCTTTTGGTATGTAACAAACAACATAATTATTAGTACCTCCAAACCTGATTACTGCACTTTTATCATAATTGTCAGATGGTGTCGACTACAATGGATTGACTATGGATTTCACTCTGTCACTGACCGAGAATTCTTTTGTGGCAAATGTTCCGATAATCAATGATAACATGCAGGAGATCCCTGCCAGTGAGAACCTGACAGCCATGCTGACATTAGTCTCGGCCAACGTCGCTGTGACTCTCGATCCTGACACTGCATACGTCACTATCCTGGATGATGACAGTAGGAAAACAAAACTCTCTCACACACAGATTCATACATACAAACCCCTTCCCCAACAGATGTGACAGTGATAGGGTTCGATCCGGACACATTCACCGTCACGGAAGACGCGGGAATGGTCGAGATCTGCGCAACCGTTTTGGACCCTTCAGATCCCTCTCTCCTCGACCCTTCCTTCATGGCATCGGTCCAGTTCTCTCTTGAAGATGGGAATGCCACGGGTAACACCAAAACAAAACAAAAGGAACTTTTCTCATTAACTCTTCCTATTTTTCCTCATCTGTAATATAGCTCCAAGTGACTATATGAGTGTGGGTGTAGTTCTGCAGTTTACGGCCACAGTCACAACTCAGTGTGTCAATGTCACCATTGTTGATGATGAAGATGGGGAGGGCCTTGAATATTTCATGGCGAGACTGGCACCAGATGGATCCCTCCCTCCTGGTGTGGCACTCGCACCTGCCATGGCGTCAGTGTCCATTCTGGACAATGAAGGTAATAGATTTCTCTTTCTCCCACAATTATTCGGTACCAAAAGAGTAAAGCGTTTAATAGCACCTATTATTATTGTCTGCAGTTCCATCAGTGATTGGGTTTGAGGAGCGTTCGTACACTGTCGGAGAAGGAGACGGATTTGCACAGATCTGCGTGGCCATCCAGTCACCGGCTGATCTAGCCACCCTGCCCAGTTCTTACTCTGCTCCAATCAACATCTCCACTGTGCCTGGCAGTGCTCAGTGTAGGCCACCAATAAAAAGGACTTACAGGATAATCCCGATTGCTATTTTGTTGTTCTTTTTCCAGTCCAAGATGACTTCTTTTTTCAATTTGGGTCATTTGTTCTGACTCCATCTCAGCCGAGAGCATGTATTAATGTACCAATTGAGGATGACATTGTCCTTGAAGCTGACGAGTCATTTTCTGGGACAGTGGTGGGAGACCTGCCACCCACTGCATCGTTCAACTTTAATTTCACCACTGTCATCATCCGTGACAATGAGAGTGAGTTAAAACTGCCATCCATTTTTCTTGGATCCGAGACTGCAACTTCCCTAATCTACAAATCAGGCATTTATTACTGGGTGGATTGTCGAATTGCTAGATACTCTGCAAACATGCATGGTTACTCCAGCTCAAGTAATTTGGATAAATGTGACGTAGCTTTTCGCAGTTATGATGGAATGTATTATATGTATTGATTGGGATTTGCAGATGGTGTCATTGGTATACTGAACCGGTCACTTGCCGTGAGAGAAGATGTTGGAACTGCGACAGTCTACGTAGGGTTCACACAACCAGAAGAGATCTCGAGTGACATCATTGTAAATATTACGTTTTTCACCGAGGATAGCAGCGCAAGAGGCAAGACACACACACACACACACACACATACACTTGCCAGATTTACACCTTTGACTGATGGATATTCTCCCCGCAGCTGGTCTGGACTATGTGGGCGTCCGGGAGTCGTTTATTCTTCAACGAGGACAAGAAATTCAGGGTGTGCCGGTGACAATCATACAAGATGATGAGTCGGAGAATTTCGAGGCGTTCCAGACCAACATTGAGGCAGGTAGCCCCCTCCCGGCAAGAATCTCCCTCAATCCTGCACAGGGAAGCATCAGTATTGAAGACGTGCCCTTCGTTCCAACCCGTACTGTTGACACTCGGTCTCCAACAATGAGCCCTTCACGTATGTTTCACCCTTACTATATAACAACAAAATTAATATCTCAACAACTGCTCCTTTTCCCTACAGCTTCTACTACTCCTGGAGATGGTGGACCTGGGGGTAAAAATGCATACACATTTAGCATTGCATTTAGCTTGTGTACAACTGCAGCATGCATTTTCCACACTGTGGGAAACGATATAGAGGTAACTAGAATGATTACTTTTATTACAACACTCGTGTTATGTTTTTCAGGTATGGGAGGAGACCCTCACTACAGCATCATGCTCCCGTCTGGCCAGCTCCTCTGTTTCTCCGTTCACGGAGAAAAGAACTTCCCCTTCAACCTCATCAGCAACAGCCTCCTCCAGATGAACGCCTTCTTCATAGAGGATGCCCGGCGAGAGGAGATCACCTGGATTGGCTCCCTGGGAGTGGTGGTGCAGCACGCCGCCTACAAGAAGTCCAACACCACCAAGATGAGGTTGACGCCAAAGGAACAGACCATCTACATCAACAACGGAGTCAGTCTGCTGGCAAAGAGGGTGGAGAGACTAACTCTCGCCAACGGGAAGCTCACCATCACCGAGGGACTGAGGCGGAGAGGAGACAGGAAGCCTGAAGTTGAGGTCGATCTGGTTGACGTAGGCTCCACTTTACTGTACGATTTGTCAAGAAACGCCATCTTGACATGATCTGGAACAGAGTCAACTTGCAACCATCCGACTCCCATGGAATCATTGGTAAGCATTAACCTCCATCCCGAGGAATTCCCAGTTACACTACTGTGTTGTTCAACAGGGCAGTTCTTTCGTAAAGGTGTGGAGATAGACAAAGTACGCAAGCTGCTCTACCTCCCCAACATGGACCCAGTGCCAGTGATGCGCAGCTCTGTGTGGCACTTTATGGAGAGAGAGAGTCCAGACCCACGTGACCAGAAGTTCTGCTGGCAGGCCATGAACCCTGGCTACCAGGGAAAGATGCTCATTGAGGGCTCCTATCTAGATTACCTGGTGGATGATGTTCTCACTCCTGATTTCATGTTTGATGCCAAACCAACCGAGCTCTAGAGAGCTCTAGATATAGCGTGTATACCATCATTTTATTCTATCTTGACAGTTTATCATTATTACTCCATTTTGTGCTATTTTTAACTCACACAGTAGATTATTTTTAGCAAGACAACCCATATTAATTTTAATTCTACTGCGTCACGCCGCGCGTAACGATGCGTCACACGAGAGGCAGAGAGATTGCTAGCTAGCTCTATAACGCCCCCGTGCGGTATAGGTAAAGGCGAGCAGGGTAAAGAATATCACTCTTCAAGTTTGGCGTTGGAGCTAAAGGGAGGTCGAAGCAGACGGGAAAATACTTGGTTGAAGCTGCAGCGAAATCTGCGAAGGTGAGCCACTACCGTATGTACTACGCTTGCGGTCGTTTTTTCCGGTGTAAACATTACGCAATAGATACTGGGGGTTTAGAAAACACAAGCAATTTACGGGAAGATTTATAACGAAGGAGCCTCTTTTCACCACCATTATACTTTATAGCTACGTCGACATTGCTGTGCATTGACGTTGGCCAAGGGCGTAACTCAACAAAAGTATAATACGAGTTTCATTAGCTTCACGGAAAGCTGTAGTATAGCTAGCTGCTACTAAAGTCAGCTATATCTCACTGAACATTGAAAAAAGCTGCTTGCTGTATATAGCTCAGTAGCTATATAACAGTTATAGCTGGCAGTGGTCACCCCCACATTCCTGCTCCACACAGTATGGCCATATTATTATACTCGACACCAATTATATTATGTGTGCATGCAGGTTGGGTTCACTTGGCAATTGAATGATGTTAAAAACCACAATAGATAATGCTCCAGGAGCTAATCTCTGTGGTATATAAAATTTTTTAACTACAACAAACAATGTGGTAGCAAGCTTGAGTAGGTATATACACATTCGAATCTGTAATTTGAATTTCGAACATGCGTTTTGTGTGCAAACTATAGTGTAACTTAGGGAAATTCCGCTGCAGTTTTTCTGGCAGAGTGTTTACTTCTGTGCTAGTGAACCACTCTCAACACCTGCACACAAAATTCTTACTACAATCCTCCACAGCCTGTTGGTTGAGTTATTCATGTGTGTGTGTGTGTAGCCTAACTGTCCCACGAGCCGCCCATTCTTGTCCCCATGACACCTTTCTGTCGGAATGAATACCGCAATCCTCTCTGGCCATGAATATACTTAGCAAGTGACACAGTATACACCGCAGACAGTGGGATCTAGTGGTTGAGAAATTGGGTTCCCAATATGTTGAACTATGCCTGCATACATGTACATGGGTGGGGTGGGGTGGCCAATGCTACACTACACAGAGAGTGTACGGCTAACTAGCTAATTGCAGTGTGTTCCATCCACAAGCTATGTAATGCTCCATCGAGTACCAATTCCTCTGCACAAGTGGTCCTTGTAGTGTCCTATTTCATGGGTGACCATTCAGTGTACCAGTGATATAGTCCTATTCTGGTGCTGCCCTGTTTTCCAAACAAGAATATGAATCCAGTTGGTACAAGAACACACTTAGCTAGCTACATGGAGGTGTGTGCAGGAATAAACAAAATTCATTGGAGTTTAAGTCCTGCAGTACACACCAGCGTTCATCTCAATAAATATTTATACTTGCGACTTAGGTGTATCCACAGCCAGGAGCTCACCAACAATGACTCTACTACAGTTGTTACTCTCTCTTGGCCTAGTCCACCTACTGCTCCCGAATGTACAAGGTATGATGACCAAATTATGCTCACACTTGCCTTGTTTATGGGTGGGCTTCTAGCCACGTATGAAAGCTCATGGCTGCACTACTACAAAGCCATTAGACTGTCACCGAATACTGATGTCGGTGGAATTCTTCAATTCCTTTTCAATTCGTTTACCTGCAGCGTTCACGGTTGAGATTACCCAGGCCGACATACCTGGGCTTGAGGGGAGCCAGTTACAAGTCACCGTCAGACTGGAGGGACAGACATTTGGTGAAGTGGATGTGGAACTTCAGCTCCTGACACTCTCTGAGTTTCAGTCCAGACCAGAGGCACCACAAGGGTACACACTCTCCAAAGACCTGGCAGAATGTAAGGTAGCAGTGTTGTCTAGAACATGTCAACATACAGGTTTTTGTCTCATGTGCAGCTAATGACTTTAGCTACGATGGAGATCTCCAGCACACTTTCCTTGCTGTGTCGGCAGTACGACAGGTCGTAGACTTTGACATTGACATAGTTGACGATTCCATCAATGAAAAGGAAGAGCAGTTCATTGCCCTGGTTGGAGTCAATAGAGTAGCAAACGCAGAGGAGGATTTCTATTATCCTGAGGACAGTGAAAGACTCTTTGCAACAGTGACAATAGGGATTGATCCCGATAATCCAGACAGTCAGTCCCTCTCTCGTTTGCTTGCCTATTTCTACCTCTTGTCTCCTTTCCCTTCCTTGTTTATTAACCAGTACGTGCCTTCCATTTCCTCTCACCTTTTCCTCTTCCTTTGTCCCTCCCTCCAGAGACCAGCCTGATGATCACCGCACCATCAGCAACAGTATCAGAGGGTACTACTGGTTGGTACCTCTCCCTAAAGATAATAGCATACCCTCCAGAGTATGACATTGAAGTCCGTGTGGATGCTGGAGGGACCTCCACTAACCCTGCCATGGCAGGTGTGCACTATATAGCGTACACTTGGTCATTGAAAAAAAGTTTTGAGCAGACGTGTCTTGCTCTGTAGGAGTTGACTACAATCTCCCAGAGACCTCGGTGACCCTAACACCAGGTACACTGGAGTATAGTGTGAGTGTGGAGATTGTGAATGACGGAGTTCCTGAGCCGATAAGTGAAAGCCTTCTGGTGACGTTCAGTGTGGTGGAGGAGACAGTAGTTTTCAATCCAAATGCCTTTGTCACCATTGCCATTGAGGATAATGACAGTAAGGAGGAGTGTTGTCTTCTTGATGCCATACTAAAGGGAATAGCACAAGGGCCATTGGCCACACACCCAAACTATAGGCAGAGCTAGAACCATACAAGACCTAGTTAACGGTGGTGCCTGCCTTACCAAACAGACACCTAAACTTACTCAGCCTCATGGCAACCCCTCGTAGGTCTCTGGGTACACCACTCTGCATGAGATGGGGATAGTTCAACGCTTAGGGTTATCGCTCTATAATGCCCAAATACTCAAAAAGAAAAAAATCAATGTGAAAAATAAACTTCAATTATACTATTCTGTGAGTCATGCTATAGTGACCATGCACTGTGTCTGTTGCGGTGTTTTGCCATTCCAGGACTCAGTATGGGGTTCTCGTCAAGTCAGCTGGAGATCAGAGAGGGAGAATCAGCCGTAGCAAGATTCTTCATCATGTCTCCTCCCACAATTGACGTGTCTCTCGGTGGGTCATTGGCCCATGCCGGTGGGCAGAGAACTACCGCTGATGGTGAGATACGGTGTCTCAGGCACCCCACTACCCACACGTGTGTAGACCGCACACACACACACACACACACACACACAAAATTCTAGCAGGGTTTCATTTGTCTGCTAGCTACCGGTAGTCATGAATAATGATAGGAATGCATTTCTTCAGTATTATGTGTGTGCTATGATCAGAATGTATTGATACCAAGGAAGCTAGGTATCGAATTCCTTGTAGTGCCCCACCCTTACATACCTATGCTTAACTATTGTCATAATATTTGCATGTCTTTGTCTTTGGCACAGGTACTGAGATCCCTAGTCCGCAGTCATTCTCTCTGTCTCAAACAAACAGAGGGTACGAGTTCACCATCACCATCCCTCCGAATGACATTATTACCGCCAAAGAACGAGAGTTTACTCTCACAGTCCAAGATATCGAGTCCACGAGTAACCTCTACGACGTGTCCCCCATGTATCTCAGAGTCACCATTAAAGACAACGACACGAGTTAGTGACAGTTATATATATACACATGAAATGGAACTTCATAATTCTCATGTGACTATAGATATCGATATTGGAATCAGAGATGTGAGTCCAGACCAACGACGGCGGGTCAGGGAAGGAGAGAGCTTTACATTCACTGTTGGTTTTCTTGACGACCGCGTTGAACTCGATGATGACTTTGTTCTGGGTTACTCTCTCAAACTCTCCAGCAACAATGGCGCAGGTATAAGTACGTACGAGTGTATCGGAATTCACTTATAATGTGTTCTGTTTGTGCAGATGTGGCGACAAATTTCGTGACTACTGAGGTATCCGATGGAGTTCTGACAAATGCCATGCGCAGCAGAGACATACTGATTGAAACAAAGTCCAATGAGGAGGTTGAGGAGGAGAGCAGAGAGTTTCTCATTAACATGGAACTCATAACCGACTTCCACCCTCCGTCACTGGTGAAGTTTCGAGCAGGATCGGAATTCATGGAAGTCACTATTGAAGACGATGACATCAGTGAGTTTCCTTACTAACTGCACCCAATATCGTCAAATGTACACTGTATATATATCCGTAGACCCACCCATAAAGCCCATGGTTAATACGGTCGTAGTGGTTGATGTGGAGGACGGAAAAGGATTTGAGATTAGCTGGACCAATAATTCCTCGCTAGTCCAGCCAGTGGACACGTATAGGGTCGATATCACATTCCCGGCTCAGGAAGAACCACTGAGTTCAACACATCAACAACTGTGGATTCCAAAATCACCTTCCTAACTGTGCCCTACAAGCAGAATGGAGAGGACTACTCAAACGCAAATATAACGGTCGTCGTATGTGCCGTTAACAGTGTCGGTGAGACTTGCTCGGAGGAAGTGTACCACAAGGGGATCGAGAGGGGAGGCACCAGTCGAGAGGGGGGAAGAGGGGTATCTGGTGGCGGTGTTGCAGCTATCGTTATAGTCCTTCTCCTCCTCCTATGTATTGGAATCTTTCTCCTTCTCCTCCTCTTCTTCCTCTGCCGTCTCTACTGTTGGAAGTCCTACTATCCCCCCATTAGAGGTTAGTGGTAGTAGACATTCATGTGACAGGAATAAGTTACCTCTCCCTCTCGATCTGTAGAGAGGAAGAACAGAGAAGAGTTTCATAATGTGTAAGTCTCTATTGAGCTCTTGTAACCTTAGTTGCATGCGCCTTTTCCCTTCACAGGTATGAAGTTGATGCTTGACCCCAACACACGAGAACACACATTTTTAACACATAGTGTATACATAGCTTCAGCACCAGCGCTATATTTCATTGTAGATTTTTAAAAATATTTTTATGCCATTTTGCATCATGTAATGGGACGCAACACATTTCGCGCATGCGCATAGTTACGTAACCGCCGCCGATATCTCGCGGGGTAGAAAAGGCGGCGGATGCAGCGATTTGTCGGATGCCTTTCTCGGTGGAGAGCGAGTCAACAATGATTACCAAAGCGTTTTTACTCTATTCTTCTACATACCATTCACAGTCATCACGGAAACGTACGGTAAGGGATTTTAGCGCACGGTGTCCGAGTAAACGTTCGTTGCTGCACTCTCCATCCGCTAGCTCTGAGGGTGTCGTTCACGGAATCCGACTCTTCCGTGAGCGAGAGCGACGGGAGTGCGACTGTGAAGGTCACGAAGTCTGGACTCAGTCGCGGGGATGTTCTGTGCACGCTGATACCACTGTCGCTGGACGAGGCGAGAGTCCAGTTTGGCTACGACCGGACCGGCAGCTCCGACGACCCTGCAGAGATAGGTAAATTAGCATCCCACGTGAAAATTTGGATGACCATGTATAGCCAGCAGCAACCGTTCCCCTTATAAACTTTTAAGTGGTTGGCTGGGACCCTCCATCCTTGAATCCTAGCTATGTGCGATGGGTGCCAATTCTCACAGAGATATTATGCTGCTTCAGCTGATCTGTGGTATATGATTGACCAGTATTATCACGTGCCGCATCTGCAGACATGGACTTCAGTCCAGCTCTGGTGGAGCACATCTTTGAACCTGGGCGAAACTACAATAGACGAAACTCTCGGTATCAAAGTGGTGGACGATGCAGTCTATGAGCTAGAAGAACTGCTGGTGGTGAGACTCAACGTGAGTGTGAGCGACCCTCAGGACGAGGCAGAGCTGGAGATTGGGACACAGTACCTGGAGCTGAGAATCTTAGCTGACTCCAGAGATGGTAAATAATGACACACACACACACACACACACACACACACACCTGGCCACCTGTACTGCATGCACCATAGTATTCTGGTGAAGAAAGCCACACACAGCAGTAGGGTGCAGAATTTCAGTAGCTATTATTATATACACCTACAATTTGAACTGAACAGCTCAGTTTTCGCTGCGAAACAGTCTCACATTGCTGAGCTATTATGCTAGAATGGAATTCTGCGAAAATGTAGCTGATATTTACTCCTCGATTCCCTTCGTCAAAATACCATTAACACAGGCTTCTAACAAGAAACAGTGATTCTCATGCTAACAGCCGAGAAATCATATGAGCACCATCAACACCACATTTCTTGGTATTTCAGATATACGCTTGCCAGGTAACATCATATCAAGGGTCTATTAAGCATAGGAATTCAATGTGCATCAACACCACAGGGCTTTTGTGTGTGAAATGTCATTTGATTCCATGCCCATCACAGAACCCATACTGAGGGAAGAGAGCAAGGCACTGGCAGAGGGCGATGGACTGGTGGAAGATTTCTTTGTTGTCACGAAGGTGACAGAGTCTGAGCTGCCAATTTCGTTTGCCATTAAAGTCCTGGGGGAAACTGCACAGATAGGTAGGTTTTATCATTAACTGTGTATATTATGATGATAGCTAGCTGCTATAAACCCTTTTTTTCTATCAGGAGTTGACTATGAACTGGAACTCAGAGAGTACACGATTTACCCGAACCAATCCAACGTAACAATTCCCCTGACTGTGTTGGACGATGACATCGCTGAGGAAACAGAGTCCTTCACCCTTATTCTTCTGCTGCCACAGACAAGAGCTACTCTCATTAACATTAGAGACAATGACAGTGAGTGAGCCGGCTAGAAATGAACCAGCTCTTCTTTTTTACAAAGAGTTGTTCTGGGTGTAGTTGACCTGTTTGAATTGCCTTTGCTTCGCAGCCTTGTTGATGTTTGCATATAATTCTTCATTTTGGCTGTTTCGTTAGTTGTGATAGTGAAAGTTGGAAACAGCTCAGAGATTGACATAGAGGAAGGAGAGAGCGCCACACTATGTGCCGAAATAGTGTCTCCAGCGGAAGTTGACAGAGAGGCAAACACTCTGGGGGCACTGATGGGTGGATCAGCTACAGGTTAGCTGCCGTTTAATCCAACAACAGATACCATACTGCGATAGCATGGTTTCAGACAGAAGTTCAATGTTTATCTTCTTCATTCCTTTTCTGGTAAACAACAACAGCAGGGACTGACTTTGTGGCCGGATTTCTTGCGTACGAGCTCAACGGAGACAGCCGCAGAGTCTGTCAAGTGGTGCAGACCGTAGAAGATGAGATTCCAGAACCAAATGAATTCTTCTCTACCTCGCTTTTCCACTTTGACAATGACCCTCTGGTGAGGGTGGAACCTAGTACTATTACCTTCAATGTGACTGATGATGACGGTAAGTGTAAAATGAATGCAGGAGGCAAGGAGTAAATCTCTCTTTTCTATCTCTGCTGTCCAACGGTGTTTTTTCAGTTCCAGAGTTGGAGGTGACACTGCCTGGTAATGACCAGACTGCTCTGAGTGTGGTAGAAGGGGAAAACCTCACAATCAATGTCTCTGTCCCCGCACCAAACCTCATTGATGTCCAGATATCAGTCACAGTCTCTCCTGACACTGCTGAGAAAGGTATTCGTATTGAAGAACGTTAACAATGAGCAAATGCACTTCCCACCTCTCATTTACTCAGATGCAGACTTTGTGATAAGTGTGGGGATCTTCACTCTGAGTCCCGGGACTTCGTTTCTGGAGCTGCCACTCTCCATACCTGATGACTTGTTTGTGGAGAACGATGAGCACTGGACTCTGATCATCTCTCACTCCACTACCCCACCTCACGTCGTTCCCGTTACCATCATTGACAATGACCGTATGCCCACTCTCTTTTCCTTTCCCTCTCTCTCTGTCTTGAATGCACCCCATACCTCTCCTTCTCTTACGTCAGCGTGTAGCTATCATCACATTGTTAGTGCGTATGTTAGCCATTTCTCCTTCTGTTTTCAGCTGTGACTGTGGGGTTTGTCAACGACAGTAGGGTGACAGTGGGAGAGGTGAGGAGGTGAAGGTGTGTGGAAAGATGGCTGATGCTACTCCAAGCCTCCTCCAGAGAGATATAACTCTCGAGGGAACCACTGTCTCTGGAACTGCCATAGGTTTGATAACAGCAAACAACAATCACGTGTAGCTATGTCTGTTTATTCTTACAGAGAATTCTGATTTCATTCCTCTCACGTGGAACTTCACCTTTTCCTCCTCCTCCCCCGCCCTACTCTGCATTATTGTGACTACCATCGATGACTCTATTGGCGAAATCCCCGAGGAGTTTTCACTTGTTGTAACGCTGGCCACTGAGCCTGAGCCACTCATTTCAGTGGACCCTTCAACCATTAGAATCCTCATCACCAATGATGACAGTAAGTTATTCAATGCAGTATGAACCCGAGCTGTTCACACAAAGCTATTAATTGTGTCAATCGCTTATATACAACTTTTCGTTCACCCAGTCCCAGAGTTGGAGGTAGAGTTGGCTGGAGGGCCAGCGCTTCCCAATGGCAGTGGAGATTTAAGAGCAGTTGTGAAGGAAGGGGACGGTGTGTTGGACAAGCTCATTAGGATCTATTCCCCCGGGGTCCACGTCATTGACCTGGTGTACCATGTTTCCATCACACCCTCCAGTGAGAGAGCTTGGCAAACAAATACCCACACTTTATTCACTGGTGGCAGCCACTAATGTCTTGTCATTAAAAAACACCACATTTAATCACAGCTGTTTGAGCCCCAAGCCTCTGATACACTAGAAGGATGTACCTAATACTTGTACGCATATAAAATGACCCAAGCCATGATGAGAAATGGTGGTAGCTAATATGTATGGATCTGCAGGTGCCGAGGATATCACAGTGACTGTGGGAACATTCTCTATTCCTCCGTCAATGAATGAAATGTTCCTGCCAGTGAGCATACTGGACGACAGTGTGGCAGAGGACGAGGAGGAGGTGTCTATTCTGATCAGATTTAACCCCGGGACCCCTCCGCAGACTGTCACTCTCATCATTCAAGACAACGACGGTAGGCAGGGGTAAACAGACACGGAGAAGAAAATCAGGACAATTTCTATCAGGCACCCCCCAATAGGACACCTCTATAGAGGCTAATCCATAGAGGCTTTTCAAGGAAATTCTGAGCAAATCAAGAGACTACACAGGCAAAGTAAGAGCTTGATCTTTCCAACACAGTGGTGGTAGTGAGTGGTACTGGTGGGGTGGTGGAAGAGGGAGGGGTGGCCACAGTCTGCTCCTGCATCATCTCCCCCAGAGCTGTGGACCGCACCATTGCTGTAATGGCAAAAACGGCCTCTCTCACTGCTACTGGTAAGTTCCTTGGACAGGACTTGATATTATGACTATCTCTCTCTCTCTGCTAACAGCTGATGTGGATTATACACCCGTTGTCATCATGAGACTGAGTCTGAACGGAACTCGCAGAACTGAGTGTTTCGAAATTCAGACCTTTGACAATGACGGACCCAACTATCCACTAGAGTTTAAGGTGCGGCTTGGGGTCAGTGGTCAAGCTAACATCCAACAGGAACGTGATTCAGTGACAGTGACAATAACTGATGATGATGGTAAGGAATCTGATTGGTGTGGTTAGCTTTATCTAAACTAAGGTGCCTGGTGAGCATTATGGGTGAGGTGGTACCTAGCATCATCATAACCCCTGATTATGCATATGTGAATGATATGGTTTTAGTTTCAAGGTGTATGCATGTGCAATAGCTACGGTGGAATGTAGCATCCTCATGGATTTATGACAGCAGTGTTATAGGAGGAAAAGGGAGAATTTGTGTGGTCAGCAATGAATCATTCTCTGGAAGGTTACCTGAGAAGGAATGCGTGAAGCTAAGTTGTAAAGAACCCCTCTAATGTTGCAACGTGATACCTGAATTGACTGTATGAGCTTAGTATTGCATTGTCTCATGACCGCAGAACAGTATGGCTTACAGCCTCTTGTTTTGCAGGTACTCCCCTTGCCCCTGTAATAACTGACATCAAATTGCTGGAGTCAGACAGAGATGATGGCCAGAGCAAGTCCTACAACTTGACCTTTTCCTGGAAGGTGACTCTTGATGAACTGAGACCAGTTGACTTTTTCACGGGGACACTCACGCTCCGTGGTGTCAGAGACACAAACTCTAGTAGTGATGGTGACGGGAAATCCAATTCAAAGTCTTACAACTTCACAGTAGACGGAAACACTACCACGGAGTATACTGTGGTGGGCGTGGAGCCGGCCTCAGAGTACACCGTGACAGTTTGTGCATGGAACAGTCGTGGATCAAACTGTAGTCTCCCGGGGACCCACTCATCCAAAGTGGGCGGAGTTAAGGAGGACGAAGAGGATGACGGACTCCCAGCTGGTGTGATAGTGTCCATCGTACTGCTGGTGGTGTTTGTCCTGGTCTGCTGCTGCCTCTGCTGTCTCTGTTTCTGTCTCTTCTGCTGCAAATTCAAACTCAGCGACTGGATCTCCTATCGCCCTGAGAAAAGAGGTTAGCTCTCCCTACACTGACTAGCCACACATGAATAGCTACGACTAATCCCTTTCTTTTTGGTGCAGAAAAGAAATATGCAGCAGAGTATAAAAGGTACGGTGTATAAGCAACTGCTAGTTGGAGAAAGGAGTGTTGATTTCAATTTCGATTTATCTCTTTCTTTCTGCTGCAGCTACCGAGAGTGCCACACCTGGCAGGGAGGGTATAAGACCCAGAGGTATGCTATGTATAGTAGCATTCAGGGAAAGTATTATAGTGTTGAGTTTATTTTTCGTCTCTCATCTGTTGCATGCACAGCTATCACACCTGGCAGGGAGAGATTGACAGTGACTTTGACTCTGACCTTGGAGATGAAGTTTAGCATTACCAATGACCAAGTAGTATTAAGTTTTTAAACTCGTTTTTAATGCACATAAAAAATGCACACTGACTCTTTTTATTCCTGTGACAGTTTTTCTTAGCTGTATCATTACATCATGTGGCTTTGCATAACTGTGTCCAGCAAAAGTCGATCAGTTGGCATCTCATTATTCTTGCACACGCGGGGACAAAGCATATCTTGCATTATGTGGTCTCTTAATTAACATCAGTGTTGTGCCTGGCACAGACGTCGTCCAATGGCATGCATGTAGTGACATTAATGGCATGCATCCAGTATATTGGATGATGTCACTGCCAGGTACCGTTGGGGGTGAGGTACAACAACAGTGATTATGCAAGAGAGGTATGACATTACATCAAGTAACATCTGCTAGTGATGAGAGCTGCACTCGCATTCTGCACGCTAGAGTTTGTTGCCATGGTCCATCATGGGCCAGGCTAGTTCGATACACAACTGAAGTTAACAAGCACTGCTGATCCAGAGAGCCCAATGTGGAGTTATGGGACACAGCTACACCCTCTTGTACTCTGCTCTACTCATCCTTCACCTACTTCCCAACAGTTCTTCAGCACAGAGTAATACAATCTCTTGTAGTGTGTGGTCCCCAGTGGCTAGAGTTTTGACCGTTCAAACTTTGTGCAGATGTGTGTGTAGTTTGCTATGAGTCATCATCACTGGTGGAAGGAGAGTGTGCCCCTGCCAATCAGACCCCTGATGGATCCTACGTGGACTGTTGTGTCTTGCCTTCAGTAGACAGTACTGGCAGAAGCAATCACAGCTACCAACTGGACCAGCATCGGTGCTCTCTCTGTGGTACATTGATTGGTTACATAGCTATCTTTTACCACACCCCTCCGGCCTCTTTCTCCCTGTCCCTCTGTAAGCAATTTGGTCCTCCCAAGTCTCTCTCAATTCCCTCACTTCATCTTCTCTCAAATTCCCTGCTTCTTTCCTTCTTGACTCATTTCTCTTCTCTCTCCTCTTTCTCTCTCTCGTCCTCTCCCTCTCCCTCTCTCTCCACTAGGACCAGTTCTAGACGAGGCTCAATTTTTCCCAGTGGTATCATCCCAAGACAGCTCTACCATATTCATCCGATGGGCACTCCACCCTCGCTCCCTCCCTGCGACCAGCTACACCATGCTGGTAACAGACGGAGGGGGAAGGTTCACTAATGTCACCTTCTCCTCCGAAGAGCCTGCTGCTAGACATCAGTTCAGTCCAGTCACATTTGGTGATGTGTACACCATCTCTGTCATCGCTGTCAATGAGGTACTGAGGGTGTCCTCTCCTCCTATGACAGTCACATGGACAGCAGGAGAGGACATCCGTGAGTATATAAGAATAACTGTCTACAACACTCTGTTGAAGGGAGAGTGTATATTAGCATGAGAGGCACTTGGAAAAGCTTTGTACATGTTTTGTCTCCCGTTGTTCAGAACATGAGATTGTCTCTTCACTATGATGGCTTTAGCACTCTATAAGCCTAGAGAATTCTGTTCTACGACTGCCACATTGATCATTCTTGTCCCTCTCTCTTGTAGTTCCAATGTTTGCCAATTTCTCGACCTCCCTACTGTCCACTGACGGCTCACTGCTGGCCTCGTGGGCGGTGCTTACTCCAGGACTCCGCCCACTGATCCACCTCACCGTTCGTTGGGTGGAGCTGTCTGCCGTGGGGCCAGACGATGACCTCAATGACCCCACAAGCTCCGCCTTCCCTCTCACCAACATTGCCGTCATGGAGTACGACATCAAGACAAGAGTGGTGATGAAATATGACATCATCAGTGTCACCCTGAGAGGTCTGGCAGTGAATGAGACGTACGTCGTGGCTGTGACTGGCAGTAATGTCCTCCGCTCAAAAACCACTGTCTTTACCTTCACTACAGGTATAGTGCACAATACAGTAGCTAGAGCTAGAAACTGGCGTGATTCACAAAATTTGTGGATTACTTCACCCACTAGCCTAGTTCCGACAAAAACAAAACCATAAAGATAGATTATAGGCTGTGAATTTGAAACGTGTTCTGCCCTATATACATGTTTCTAGCACAATGTAGCTACCGTTAAGTCTTTCTATTCTTTCATCAGAAGCCAATGAAACCACCACCTCGGAGCCCCTCCCATCAGCTGGTGAACTGACTCACTCTCTTCCTCAACACCACCTGACTCTAACTCTCTTGTCATTAGCTTCACTCATCCACACTTCATTTCTTAGCTCCACTACTCCGTTCACTGATACATTATAGCTCACTAATTTAGAGATCACAATTTCATCAATTGAAAGTCTAACGGAAAAATTTTATCTCCAAGGTCGGGTAACCTATATATACTAAACGGACACATAACACACACCTTAACAGAAGCACACACACACACTCACACACTGTGCTATGTTCTCAGTTGTGACACGACCTGCGCAAGGTGGAAATAAAGAACAGATCAAAACCTCTTAGACTTCAAAACAACGTAATACAAATGTGAATGCATCAAGTCGTTGAAGCATACCTTGAAACATGCATTACACAGATAAGTTCCACTCCTACTAATTACATTCACATCATCGCGAGTGGGTATATATAATATATAGGACAGGGAAGATGATTACAACAACTCGTCACCTTGTTGGCAGACTCTAGTGAAGAAATGAGTCTCTCCAACTCTGGCTGGCTGAGTTCGATGCTCTCCAGTCTCCTCTGTCCGTTGTCCACGAGGTCAAGGTCGAGGTTCAACACAGGCCTCTGAATATCTCCCAGCTTATCACTGGACATCACCAGCTGAGGAGTGGGCAGTCACGTGATCAATTGTGTCTGATTGGCTAAAGGTCACATAACCAGAAAGAGAGTATTGATAAGGATAGCTAAAGATCACATGGCCGAAGCCATGTTATCAGTATGGATCAATTAAAGGTCACATGACTAGGGAGAAAGAACAGGGGCTGTGCAACTGCGTGTAAAGACTGGAGACCTTGAGTTTCCAGTCAAAGTCAGTGAGACTGGAGGGAGAGACTTTTGCACTCTCTCTGAGTAGCTGAGTCCGCAGTTCCTCACTCCTCACACTCACACACTCCCCCATCACCGAACAGACCTCCCCGTCCAACCCTGCTTCACACAGTCGCTCCACAATCTGGTGGGAAATGGGGCAGGGGACAAGTATTGCACAACAAGGTATGAACAGGGTACATGAAAAGATGACATTTTAACAATGGAGCATCTTAGACAAAACATGCTCACAGTACAACCTGTTCCCACATCCTAATACAGCACACTTGAAAAGAGATCACACAACGACATGGACCCACCTGTTGCTTGCTCCCTCCCTCTCTCCCTACTGCCTTCACCGCAGCCTCCACGCAGCGGACGAGCCTCGAGAAGTCGGCAAGACTCAGAGTCTTGGCGAACGTCTCGTAGCGCGGCCCCTGCTTCTCGCACACTCCGTCTATCACCCCGTGCACCAACTGAAACAACGGAGAAAGGAAACTCAAATCGAGAGACAATCGGCGGAGATCTGGTCCCTGCTTTAGAATCTCGAGTACCTTTTCCAAGTTTTCGCTGCTCAGCTTTCCCAGTACCTTCACTGCTCTCGCGTCTATCTGCTTCGCTCCTCGCGCTGCCATTTTCGACAAGCTGAGCCTCCCTTGGTGTGCTTTGTTTAGAGAAAAAGAGTGGGCGGGGCTGGGTCGCTAGGCAACAAGGAGACAAGTGGCGGTCTATTCTAAATAGAGCGCAGCTTATACAAGCCAGCTGAGAAAGAGAGGCGGAATCTGCAAAAGCGTGAAAGCTGTTGCGACTTGCAATCGAGTCTCCAGCAACGTCCACTGCGGTATAATGTCGGGAGACTCGAGAAAAGACTTTGTGCTCGCCACGATCGGAAACCACTTCGGTTTCTCCGTGAGCGACGGCGCCATGTCGCACATCTCGGACTCCTCCGAGCTCAACAGGTTCCTGGACGACGGCGGGTGCTCCGTGCTGGCCGCACACGCGGAGCTGGTGCAGGGCGTGCGACTCATCCAGAGCTACAACCACCTGGACGTGGAGACAGCAGCCACGGACAACTGGCTCGTGTTCTTCAAGCTGAGCCCGACCGTCATTACCCCGGACAACCTTCACTCCAACATCCTCGTCTCCTCTCTGCTGGATTCTCCACTGGACACTCTCTATCACACCCTCCAGAAGGTATATTCTCCAGTTCTACTGCGAGACGAGCGGTGGAGTCGCTCGGTGGACCCGAAGATACAGTCCCTGCTGGGAGACCTGGAGGCGGGGCTCGGCACCGCTCTCCGCAGGTTCGGAAAGATCGGGATCTCGGTCCCTCACACGACAGGCGAGGCCGACGAGTCCTCCCAACTGTCCACCATCCTCTGTCCATCGGATGAGTTCCAGTTCTGGGCAGAGGCTGCGCTGTCGGAGGCGAAGCTGGCCCAGCGAGAGAGGGGACAGCGATTCCAGGAACTGTTTCAGCCAGTCACAGCCAAGTTTGCTAATCTGGACTCCCTCTCATTCTCAGAGGCCTTGGAGCTGGTCGAAGTGTGTCAGGACACTCTGGACGATGTGTGGAAAGAGACTGAATTTGATCCTCCCTACCCTGAGAACAGAATGAAACATTTGCTGGAGGTGATCAGTGACTCGTTTGCAAGATTCGTGCAGCGCAAGTTGCACGGGTGTGATTTATGGATGGGCCAGTTCAGTCAGGTCAGGACGCGAGTCCAGGATGGGTTGATGGTGTGCGATAAATGGAGCTCTGCTGCGGAGGCTCTGACAGTGCAGTATTGGAAGCAGTACGCTCTGCACAGATGGAGAGGAGGAGCCTTTGTCTCTGGCTCTCTCTCACAGCTCACCCTGCGATTGGAAGAGGTAATTCTTCTAACAAAGATCGATTATTCTCCTCACTGACATAGGGTGCAATACCAAGCACGATGTAAAACCAGAGGAAATGCAGTTTAGAATTACTTACACTCATCTGTGATCCAGGTTCTGAGTTTGCGGTCGGTACACGAGCAACTCCTTCACCTCCTGTCACCCTCACAGCAACAGCAGCTCAACCTTACTGCCTCGTTCTCCCCTTTCACTGGTACCATACACCACCCCTTTGCCAGTACAATCATCTTATGATGACTATCTCTTTTCCGCAGGGCTGGACCCGCTGCAGTACAACCCCTACACTGAGCCACTGTGGAGAGCTGCAGTGGCTCAGTATGACAGAGGAATGGTGCCTGCAGAGTCCAGCATAGCCGGGAAACTGAGGAGCAGGTTCCACCAGCTGGAGGCTCAGCCACACCAGGTGACTTGGTGATACAGTGCCCTGGTGACTCTATCACACCAAACCTGCTGTTTGAGGCGGTTTCAACAGCCAAGCACTGCTGGTGTAGTGGTATCATGCAAGATTCCCATTCTTGCGACCCGGGTTCGATTCCCGGGCAGTGCACCTTTTTTCCCCTCATCTCACCCACTTTCTCTTTTTTTCTGCAGCTCCTGCAAGAGTTTCAACGTTACAAGGAACTTGTGAAACGACCGACCATTAGCAAAGAACTAATGCCTGAAAGGTCAGCATTTTTTTCAGCCTCTTACCCTTTAAACTCACTTTATTATAATATCGTGAATAAAGTGTGCATCAGTAAATGATATCAGTTCCTCATTTCTATCTCGTTAGGGAAACTCTTCTTGGGCAGCTAACCAGCTACCTCCGCTCCCTGAGAGACACGTACACTAACCTCTCCTCCTCACACCCTCACATCCCATCGTCACACCCTCACCGAGACCCCGCCCAGCTGGCAGCGGCAGAGAAATTGGCCCCACCCACTGGGAAGAACATGCCTGTAGTCGTGAATAACATCATCTGGACCAGACAACTTGAGGCCAAGGTGAGAGTGAAGGAGAGACAGCCTGTATGTATGGTCTCTATATGTACTAGGTGTCTGAGACTATATCAACTGCTGAGGCTTTGCTGGGAGACCTGAGTGGGTTCCAGTCGTTCTGTAACGAGGGACGTGGTCTGGGGGAGGAGCTTCGGGAGTACCAGAGAGAGCAGTTGGACCAGTGGTCCAGACAGACTCTGGCTGCCATTGACCATCCCTCTGAACCTCTCAGGTTCTCACTTATACACTATACCATACCTTGAGCCTCCATAGACTGAACCTCTCAGGTTCTCACTTATACACTATACCATACCTTGACCTCCATAGACTGAACCTCTCAGGTTCTCACTTATACACTATACCATACCTTGAACCTCCATAGACTGAACCTCTCAGGTTCTCACTTATACACTATACCATACCTTGAACCTCCATAGACTGAACCTCTCAGGTTCTCACTTATACACTATACCATACCTTGAGCCTCCATAGACTGAACCTCTCAGGTTCTCACTTATACACTATACCATACCTTGAACCTCCATAGACTGAACCTCTCAGGTTCTCACTTATACACTATACCATACCTTGAACCTCCATAGACTGAACCTCTCAGGTTCTCACTTATACACTATACCATACCTTGAACCTCCATAGACTGAACCTCTCAGGTTCTCACTTATACACTATACCATACCTTGAACCTCCATAGACTGAACCTCTCAGGTTCTCACTTATACACTATACCATACCTTGAGCCTCCATAGACTGAACCTCTCAGGTTCTCACTTATACACTATACCATACCTTGAGCTCCATAGACTGAACCTCTCTGAAACACTTCCACCTACAATATAGCATAGCGTCCGGCTTTCAAGTTGCATGTACCTCATACACTACCAACTTAAGTGTTCCATTTCAAACAGGTCATGATAGCATGGTTTATGTCATCTCAGTAATAGTCAATCTTACAGAGGGTTGCTGTGTGAGAGTAGTGTCCATCTCTATACCCTTTAGTCTGGAGACCAGTGGCAGACTAATGGAGTTTGACGGGAGAGACGGGAAACTGAGGGTCCACTACAGCGACCGGCTGGTGGCTCTCCTGAGAGAGGTGAGGCAGCTGTCGGCCCTGGGTCTGAGTCTCCCGACAAAGATCATCACCACTGCTCAGACTGCACGCAAGTTCTACCGCCACGGAGTCGTCCTAAAACAGGTTTATACCACTATAGTAAACATATTGGAGAAACTTTGAACCTGGGCTCAGATTTAGTCCCAGATCCTATGGTTCTTCTCATAACCCCAGTAATCAGCACCACCTTCACGTTTGAATGCCTGTTCTTGTCTGTCTATCCCCACCCTCTCCTCCCACCCATCTTGCTGGTGCATTTGTAGGTGGCTCATTTCTACAACACCATAGACCACCAAATGCTCCCCAGTCAACAGCCTATGATGCTGGACACTGCTCTGGCATTCGAGCGCCTCATCAAGAACCCCAAGGCCGGCAATGCCAGGACTAAACCCAGAGGGAAGGAGGGAGAGGGAGGAGTCCAGATCACGTGGGACAGCGTGGAGCAACTGGAGGAGTACACCGGGAGGTTGAGGGCTGCGGCGGAGAAACTTACCTCGGAGAACAGGCGGCTGCGGAGGTGTCACGCTGACCTGGTGGCCAGAGTTGGAGCTGTGATGAGTGTCGATCTACTGAGACAGCCTCAGAGGTGGAAAGATCTACTGATGGACATCCGACACACGATGGCCAGCCTCATCCAGGTCTGCAGGGAGAGAGGGAGAGTGTGTTTAGTTCAGAAACAGTGGAATGCCTTGCGTTCTTGCGCATAAAACCCTGTGTTAGTGTATTTGTGTTCAAGTTGTTAAGCAAGGCAGTGGAAGTTCAACTGGCATTCAGAACTGGTTTCATTGCAGGAGGGGTTCAACGCTGGTCACATGAGGTCGTGGAGACTTCACTGGGACCACCAGCTCTACAAGGCCCTAGAGCACCAGTACCAGCTGGGACTGGAGGCCCTCAGCGAGCACCTCCCTGAGATCAAGGTCGAGATGATCTTCAGGTCAGTCAACACACACCAACCTTCCTCTGCATGCAAGGGTTTGAAATCTGGTGTGTATTAAGGAGGGAGAGGAGAGAGGAGTTTTTTAACACACCAAAAATGGATAGATTTAAGTATAAATTTTATATAAAGTATTTTTTAACGTGGATGTAGGCACCAGAGGTTGCAGTTCCGACCAAGTCTGGAGGAGATCAGAGCCAAGTACTTCAGAGAGCTTCGCAAGTGAGACACTGTTGCCTATAGTAGTTGTAGGATCAATACAAACATGGGGATTTAACCCCAGACATCTTCCAAGTGTTCTTACAACTCAGCCACTTGCAGAAGATTTGCTGTTTTGCATAGCTCTCACTGTCCACATTCTTCTCCTGGTGTCTCTCTTCCCTCACAGGTTCATATCAATTCCCCTGCACTTCAGAGGAGTGACTGAGGCAGCCTCTCCAGCCCAGACCATATTCCCACGAATGGTACTCCGAAACTCCTCAGGCCTCTCCACTGTCTACCACAAGGTTGGTAAGCACAATACGTAGTATCTAGATGCCAATTGCTACATGTTTTCAGTATGCTCCAACAGTTGTTGGTGTTTCAATTTGAGGATCCATTTCTACCTAATGCATCCACAGATGTGTTCAAAGGCACAATCCATTTGGCATCAGCTAACTAGCACTATTATATACCTTTATCCTTCATTTATTTCCTATCACTTTCCCCCTGTAGGCAGAGCAGTTGTTCCATCGACTGGGGCAGGCCAGGGAGATGTTCAGAGAGTGGGTGACGTTGGGTTGTGTGGATATCCCAGCCCTGGTAGAGGCCCACTGCTCCACTGTGGCTGACTGGGAGATGAACATCAGGGCTCTCAAGACCAAGGGCAGAGAGGCCGAGAAACTGCCCAAGTGAGTGTTTACAGAGGAGCTTGTTTCTTAGTCCTGTGGACTCTTTCTTTATGCTTTGTCTCCGTTTCTTTTTGTGTGACTCTGTCTCTCTTTCTCTCTGTGTGTCTGCTTGTTTGTTTTGTCTCTCTGCCATTTATTTTCCTGTCTCTCTGTTTTCTTCAGTACCATTCGTATAGACTGCATCACGGTGTCCTCTCTGCCGGTGAAGTCATCCATTGATGACCAGATCCAGCAACTGTTTGATGCTCTTCTCAACTCACTTCGCCACTCCATCTCCCAGCACCTCCAGGTCAGAGAGAACACATACCTACACCTCTCTGTTCCAACCTCTCACTGCTTGTTTTCTCATGTGCTGCAGGCAATTGATGTGTTCCTGGGTGAAGCGAGGGACTCTCTGTCAATCAGACCTCAAACAGTGGAGGAGATTGGACAAGTCAACATCAGACATGCCGAACTGGCCAAAAAGAAGCCTGAGGTGTGTTTTATTCTTCAACTGTTTCCTACTGCACAGTATGGTTCCCGATTGTTCTTGTATAGGCTGAATTATTTTTTATGCAGATAGAGCCCCAGTTTGCAGTGGCCGAGCAGAAGAACAAGCTGCTCCGTTCGGTGGCCGGAGGTGGCATGGACGAGCTGCCAGAGCTAAGGACTCAGTGGGACAAGTTTGAGATCATGATGGAGAGTCACCAGATGATGATCAGGGATCAGGTATACCATCAACTCCCTCTCTCTTCCTGATTCTTTGTCTTTCTCTTCTCTTCTTCCACATTTTGTCTCGTCTTCCCTGACCCACCTATCTATCCCCCCCTCTCTATTCCCACTTTCCGATCCCTCAACCAGATGCAAGTGATGTGTTCTCGAGTGGAGGGGGAGGTGCACACCTTTGTTCAGGAGGTGGAGAAGTTCTCGGCCCGCTGGGAACAGCTGAAGCCCAAGGCAGACTTCCTGGATGGCGACAGAGCAACATACACTTCTGCTCTAGCCTCACTCAAAGACAGGCGGAATGAATTTGACGAACTACTTAAAACTGCCGACAAACTAAAGTTAGTCAACACAGCTGTGATCCCAATATCCACTTACCAGGATTGCATCACATGGTCTAATGCCTTCGTGTATCTGATTTTACGTTCGCCAGCTGAGCACATTCACGAAACATTTCATGATTTGCAAAGGTTTTTAGTTATGTTTCTCTTGATTCAGACTTGAGTGTGAGCATTTCAGTCTGCCAGCCCCCGACCTGTCACTGCTGGAGGCAGTAGAGACAGACATGTCGGAGCAGGAGGAGACGTGGGCTCTGTACGAGGAGTTCTCCTCGGCTCTGGACGGTCTCTGTGGGGAGGACTGGATCTCCTTCAGGTGAGATCTGTCGGATGGCATAGCATTATGATGAGGAGATGATGCATTGGTCTCTTCAATCCTGTTGTATTGGTTGGTCTTGTTTCACATCATCTCAAGAGGTTGGCTACTGTCATCATGGTTGGTTTAAAATCAGAATGAGGGGATGACGGAAGAGTTGCGTTGCATACTGATAAAGAAATCTGTCTCGGGGCTAAATTAGACGAAGTGTCTGTGGTCATGTTGCTAGAATACGTTTGGGAGTGTATTGCCATATTCATACATATGCACTGGTAAAAAATCTGTCTCTTGCCTCTTTCCGTGGTTTTGGTGCCAATTGTTTCTGATCTGTGGCATGCTAATTTGGCACACGAGAGTCAATCGTGGCAATGCCGAATACAATATATACACATGTATTGGTGTCGTTCACTGCTAGCTGTGCTCGTGTTGTACTGTACGTGGCATTTTGTTGGGTGGTCAAGGTTTATTGCATAAATCAAAATGGTTTAAAATGATGCAATACAACATGAAAAGTGAAAGAGCCAGACAGAGTTATGCACCATGAATGATGATGGAAAAAGAGAAAGGAGGCGGGGCTATGTCATCGTTTTGCGAGATTATAGCTATAGTCCATGGGGGAGCCGGGCTACTTGCTGCTGGTGTACTTCGTGACGGCTTTGGTACCTTCACTGACGGCGTGTTTGCTCAACTCTCCGGGCAAGTGGAGGCGAACGGCCGTCTGGATCTCGCGGCTGGTGATCGTGTGTTTCTTGTTGTAGTGGGCCAGTCGGGAAGCCTCCGTGGCGATCCGCTCGAAGATGTCGTTGACGAACGAGTTCATGATGCTCATGGCCTTGCTGGAGATGCCAGTGTCGGGGTGGACCTGTTTCAGGACCTTGTAGATGTAGATGGAGTAGCTCTCTTTACGTCCTCTCCTCTTGCTCTTCGTGCCGTCTGCCTTGAGTCTGCCCGGCCCCAGACCCGCCGGCTTCTTCTCTCCTTTCTTCGTCGCTACTTTCCCAGGCATGGCGGCTGACGATCGTTCGTTTGAGTTTCTTCTAGGGCCAGCGAAGTCGGGTTGGCCTTTATATCGTCAGGTCAGGATCACTTTGGGAGGATCATTTGGCAAGTAGCCAATCACATTGCAGGACTGTATACGGTTACGTCACGGCGTACAGCTGATGCGGTTTAGAGTGACTGGATTCTGATTGGTCGGAGGCGTTTTGATCCCCTAGTAAGTGATCCTCGGCTCCTCTTCAAGTCCTGCGCCATCATCGCTGCTCGTACACCGACTACTCTCTTGTAGACTCCTATCATCGCTGCTGAACCACCATGTCTGGACGTGGCAAAGGAGGCAAAGCTCGCGCCAAAGCCAAAAGCCGCTCGGCCCGCGCGGGTCTCCAGTTTCCAGTCGGCAGAGTCCACCGTCTCCTCCGCCAGGGCAACTACGCCGAGCGAGTGGGAGCAGGAGCGCCCGTCTACCTGGCAGCCGTCATGGAGTACCTGGCTGCTGAGATCCTCGAGCTGGCCGGCAACGCCGCCCGCGACAACAAGAAACAGAGGATCAACCCGCGCCACCTACAGCTCGCCATCCGCAACGACGAGGAACTGAACAAACTGCTGCAGGGAGTGACCATCGCCCAGGGAGGTGTCCTGCCCAACATACAGGCCGTCCTTCTCCCCAAGAAGAGCGGAGGGATGAGCAAACAGGCATCTTCCCAGAGCCAAGAGTACTAGTCATATACCTACCACCACCCCCAGAACAGTCTGACAGTCATTATCATCATCCCTCCACTGCCTCCTGTCTACCCCACATTCCGTTCACTTCTAGATTTCTCTCTTTGTTTTGCTCTCTGAGACTTGTATATTTTACCCCATGAAGAATTTTATCACCAACTATTCAAAACTTTGCACCGTGCCCTTGTGTTTTTTCATTGAGCATGTTGAAATCATGTGATGCTGTCCTCACGTGGTCTGCTGAAAGGAGACCTACAAACAAGTCCATTGTACTCTGCCAACCATACACATAACAGGAAACATTTAGCTAGACACTATGTGCCACTTTGGTTACAGTTGTACATTCACACAACCACAACAATTATCATGTGGTGTTTCTCTAAAGCACATGTCGTATCTCACATGCTGGTAGTTATAAAATGCCGGAATCATTGGGGAGTATGATGACACACATAGGAAAACACTTGTTTCCAAGGAAGAAAAAGCTGCGAAACAAACTAACTACACTCTTGTATAATGTAGGCTTGCAAATCTGCAATGTAGAACTGCACATACTTTGCATAGCTCTCGAGTAATGTGAACACTCTCTTTGTCAGGGGTCGGTCGTACCAGTTTGAAGAGTTCCTGATGACCTGGGGAGAGAAGCTGAGGGCAGGGGGCAAGATGACGACTGTCACTGCCGGCCTCCAGCGAGACGTCGACAAATACCAGGTCCCGAATCACTGGACCATTACCTCTTGCTTCCCCTGACACCCTCTCCCCTGCACAAACAGGCCATGCTGCCTCTGTTGAAGTACGTGAAGGGAGAGGTTCTCTCTCAGGAGCACTGGCACGAGATGTTCCTCATGTTGGGATTCCCGAGAGGAACGACACTGGAGAAACTATCGTTTGGAGACGTTCTCTCACACGCGGAGGAGATTGTGGCAAATGCCGACAAACTGAAGGAGCTATACAGGTAAGGATTAACAAACCTTACATACTGAGAGAAAATGATTCTCTCTCTGTCTCCAGTCGAGCACAGGGAGAGGTGTCGATTCGAGAGGCTCTGAGGGAGCTGGATATATGGGGAGCAAGCTGCACTTTCTCCCTGACTCCATACACAGACTCAGGCTCCAAGGAAATGAACATCATCAGAGATTGGAAGGAATTGGTGAACCAGGTAAACCAGCAAGCCAATACTACTGCAGCTTCAAGACAACACATTCAAACATGAATATGAGAGATATTAAACTTTTGCGTGTGTACTCTTGAAGTCAAAGTAAAGCTGTGTGTGTTAAAAAATAGTCAGTCCTGCTTCACTCTACCTACTATTAGATATACTTTCCCCATATGATGACCACAGGTGGGAGACCACCAGTGTCTGCTCCAGTCACTCAAGGACTCTCCCTACTTCTCTGGGTTTGCTGACAAGGCAGCTCTGTGGGAGGGGAGGCTGGCAGAGCTGGACCACCACCTCACGCACCTCAACCAGATCCAGAGAAGATGGGTCTACCTCGAGCCAATCTTTGGACACGGAGCTCTGCCCAGGGAGCAGGCCAGGTTCAAGAGAGTTGACGCCGACTTCAGGTGACCCAGTCACTTTCTCTTACACTACTCCTTCATTGTCATCATCATCATCTTTTCTTTTTACTTCTCTTTCTTTTTCTCTTCTTCTCTCTCCTTAAATGTTTCTTCGTCTTCTTTCACTTTATTCTTGAGTCTATTTCACTTTGTTCTGTTTGACCCAGGGCAATAATGGGTGATATAGACAAGGACAGTCGAGTCCTGTCTCTGGGCAGTAGACCTGGTCTCAGGCAGACACTGGTGACACTGCTGGACCAACTGAGCCGTTGCCAGAAGGCTCTCAATGAGTTCCTCGAGGTATATACAACTTATTAACTCTTCTACTAAACCAACCACCTCGTGTCTGTCTGTCTCACAGGAGAAGAGAGCTGTCTTTCCGAGATTCTATTTCCTGGGAGACGACGATCTACTGGAGATACTGGGTCAGGCCACCAAACCTCGAGTCATCCAGGTATACTCCTCACTTATCCAACACCATTTTGAAGATAATACCGTGGTATGGGTATAGTAGTGTGATGGTTGACAACTGTGGTGCTATGGGGTCATGCAGGCACACCTGAAGAAGCTGTTTGCAGGGATCCACAGTGTGAGGTTTGGGGAGGAGGAGACGGAGATTGTGGCCATGAGGTCTCTGGAGGGAGAAGAGGTCCCTCTCTCTGCAACTGTACCCATCACTCCCGATGTTGAGGTACCCTTTTTGGATTGTTGACTTGGCCATTTTTATTGAAATGAGGTGAAAAGGTCTAAATAGAGACTAGATAGACAAAAGAAGACTAGATAGGTATAAAGCGAGAAAATGCAAGATAGAGATCTTCTCCCATTTATTTCCTCTACCTCTTCCCTCACAAGGTTTGGCTGAGTGATCTAGCGCAACAGATGCAGTCCACACTCACACAACTGCTGGTGGAGTGTGTGAATGAGGGACGGGGGGAGGGAGGAGGGGGAATAATCGACCCCCGGCGCTACCCACAGCAGATCCTGTGTCTGGCTGAGCAGGTGCTCTTCACGGAGAGGTGTGAGGCAGCGATTGCTGAGGGGAGGCTGGCTGAGTTACTAATTGAGCTGGAGACCCAATTGGACAGCTACACCAACGCCGATATCAGTGTGAGCCTTCCTTCTAGGAGAACTGTCTGAGTTAGAAAATAAGGACAAACACATTGATACGTACATGAGACAGATGCTTCATAATGTGCTCCTATTGGAGAATGGAACAGCTATTATGTACAGGGTTGTTGATAACGGAGTAGGATGTTAAAGATTACACCACTTGGGTTGCACCGTTGGTAGCTACTACTTGTGATGGATTCTCTCCACACAGTCTGATTCAACCCAACATGTGCTGGAGCTGAAACTGAAAGCTCTGATACTGGACACCATCCACAACATCGACATCACTCGTCTGCTGATTGGGGCGGGGCCTGATCTCAGAGACCACACCCACTGGCTCTGGCAGAAACAGCTCAGAAACTACCTCAAAGATGGTCAGTCCAAGATTTATAATTTTTCATGCATGTGATATGTTAATGGAGAAATCATCCATGTCTTAGGCTTTTCTTTCCTCCTGCGTAGTATGCTAGTGAAATTGCTAGGGAATAAAAAACATTATTACTGCATTTTGTTTGCTGTTGTGTGTTATTGTACCTGTTTGCACAGGCCGTGCTGTGCTGCGTATGGTAGACGCAGAGTTTGACTACACGTATGAGTACCAGGGAAATGCCGGCAAACTGGTCCACACTCCACTCACTGACAAATGCTACCTCACTCTCACACAAGGTCAGCTCAACACTCACCGCCAAGGCTCTCACTTGTTCACCTCCTCTCTTTCTCTAACGCAGCCATGCACATGGGTCTGGGGGGT